>QEPC01014405.1:1696047-1713455 GCA_003113815.1 Sphenodon punctatus | reverse complement strand
GTAGTTCGGTGTTCGGTTCCGTTCGGTGTGTTCGGCCATTTCGTAGTTCGGTGTTCGGTTCGGTTCGGTGTGTTCGCCATTTCGGCGTTCGGTGTTCGGTGTTCGGTCCGTTCGGTGCGTTCGTGTTCGTGTTCGTGTTCGGTTGTCCGAACAGGCCGAGTTCGGGCCGAACACCGAACTACCGAACCGCGTTCGCCCATCCCTACTCCTTTCCCCGAAGATCTGGACGAACAGCCAGGTCTTACAGGCCACGCGGAAGGCCAGCAGTCTCGGGGCCAGTCTTGCTTCCTCCGGGAGGGAGTTCCACAGTCACGGTGCGACCACTGAGGTAGCCCTCTCCATTGTGGCCGGCTAACCCGGCGGACTTCCAAGAAGGCACCTGGGGTCATGAGATTATATTTAAGTCTCAAAATAGGGACACACAACCAAACATTTTGGAACCACTCGTGTTGGCCAATGGTAGAAGCTCCATTTACAAGGTAGAGGAGATGCTAGAGTTAAAGTGAATCATTATCAGGAAGCTTGACTTTTATGACTCAATGCTGCTATCCTATCCATGCAAGTAGGAACCCACAGTAGAATCCTATCCTCCTTGAATTCTGTCAGTTGTGCCACTGATTTCCATGCAGCCATGACTTCATGCCTTGGAGTCCTAGGGAAGTAAGTAAAACTTTCTCCAGACATAGGACCTGCTTTTTCAGATCAGATGGTACCTCTAGTACTTGATATTCATTCATTCATTCATTCATTCATATGGCACCAGATTGTACTAGCACTGTACAATCATGATTAGAGACTGGTCCCTATCCCAAGGGTCTTCCAATCTAGTAAAGGCAAAGTGGGGGAAGGGAGAGGGGGAAACATAAGGAGAGATGGGCACATTCATGAAGTCCAGGAGTAACAGGTTCACATGCTTAGCTCAGTTACAGGGAGAAGGGATGGTGAGCGAGAGGTCAGCACCTGTGACAAGACAGTGGGAGTGAGTAGCTGGGATACCAGTATAAACAGCCTCTCATACTAGTGTGCAGCAGATATCATTTCAACTGAAAGGCACGCTATAGTACTTCCATTTCACTATCTATCAATGCTACCATGTCATTGCCTTAATTTTGATTTCTAAACAGCACACTACTCTTCCCTCCCATTGGCTTCCACGCTTGTTGAAGCACAGAGAATTATTCCACCAAATACATCGTACAAATAACATGAACACCCTTTACAAAGAACTATACAGTTTATCACTGTTTTTTTACACTTCATTAAACAGAAAAATGAAACAAATTATATTTGAAACAGAATATGGTTTAATGGTGAAATTTTATATAGCCATTTACAATGCTCTCATACACATCTGCCTAAGATGTTAAAGAGCTAATTACAATTTCCCTCTAACTCATAATGCATGCTAATGCGGTCCTAAAATGTGTCTTTGGAAATATTTGTAGGAGGTACTGCCCAGTAAACATAACAGTTGAAAGGTGTGAACTTTGCAGTTGGTTTCTTTAGTTATTTTGTAATGGCACAGGGAAGTGAAAGATTCTGTGTTCTTTTATTTATTTTTTTCTTTTGTCAAGGTCATACCACTTCCATGTAAGGTTGTCAATCTCTCTGACACATTGCTGAGCATTTGAATGTTCTCTGGATGCCATGCCACAGAGATTTTAAATAACACACATCTCTTCCTAGCTCTTACTCAATACAAATAATATTCTCATGTAATTATAAGCCTCATCAGAATCTGTGTATCTCATTTGTTCCCTTTCATCTTATTCCTTTATGAATTGTTAACATCTTGGTTGCCAATTCTACTTTTTCTTACAGAGATACATGTAAGGGTCCCAGATTGATGTAAATTACTGGCTTGGTAAACAGAACTGCATACAAATATTACAAACTGTTACCAATTGAAAGTTTAGAGGTTGTATGAGAATGTTGTTTAGGGCTAAAAAAGAGGAAAAGCCAATATGGAAAAACCAATTACCACCAAGTTAACACAAGAAAAAGTCCTCTGATCCCATTGGGAAAGGAAATTCCATGCTTTCACTGAAACCAGATTTTGACCACAAGTCTTGGTGTGGAAACAGACAGCATGCTGGCCCAGCTTGGCCTAGTCTACCCCAGCTGGGCCAGTGTGCTGTTGCAACATTAGTTCCAGGCACACCAGATGTGAGCCTGATTCAAACACGACCTGGGGAGGAGCCAGGTGGGAAATGTGGGCCCAGGTCCACAGCCTCTGTCCGGCTCCTGCCCAGCCGAAGTAGATTGGGCAAGCCGGGCGGGAGTGTGTCCTCCTGGCCTGGATCCTACCAGCATTGGGGAGGTTACCATAGTGGAGAACCATGACTTCCTGTAATAGGCAGTCATGTCTGTCCCTCTCGGTAGCAGGGCCAGTGCAAGGACTTTTGCTATCTTAGGCAAACCCCTGTATGAGTACCCCTTGCACAACCAGTGAGCACATTGCACACCTCACATGCAGCTCACATGCATGTTACGCACAACCTCCACATGCATACACCTAGTGCACAACATGCACAGCTTGCTTCCCAGGCACTGAGGGGTTGGTAGCCCCGCTCCCCCTTGCCTCCCGGCTCCCAAACCAGCCACAGAGCTTACCAGCAGTGGCCGTGGCAGCTGAATCGGGGACAGGAGAGACACCCCCTTCAGCTTGCAGGAGAAGCATCAGCAAGAGGTGGATCAGGTGTAGGAAAGATGACTGGAATGTGGATCAGGGGTCCCCCATCTCACCCATCCGATCTAGTGCATAGCTTATTGACAAGGCTGCTTGGCACCTAGGGAAGCAAGTTGAAGTGGTCACCTTTCTGGTCCCACCCAGCACAGAGCTTATTGCCTGTGGCGGCAACAGGGTAGCTTCATCAGGAGCAGGAGAGCTGCCCCCTTCAAGTTGGCGCCATAGGCATCCACCTGAGCTGTCTAAAGTAGCACTGGCCCTACATGGTGAGAGGGTGGAGCGATGTCAGGAATGCGGCCTAGTGATCACACATAGCTCCCCACCCCCACACTCCCTTCCCAACTGTGGGAGACCCAGAGGACCATTTGTTGTTCAAGGTAGTTAAAACCCAAGTAGACTATGAAGAATTGCAGGAGGATCTTGCGAGACTAGGTGACTGGGCATCTAAATGGCAGATTAAATTTAATGTGGACAAGTGCAAAGTGATGCACATAAGTAAAAATAATCCAAACTATCTGTACACAATGTTTGGTTCTAAATTAGGAGTTACCACTCAGGCAAAGGACCTTGGAGTCACCAGGACAATACATTGAAATCCTCAGCGTGAGTGTGCAGCAGTAGTCAAAAACAGCAAACAGAATATTAGGAATTATTCATAAAGGAATATTTATTTTCATAAAACTGAAAATATCATAATGCCTCCATATCAATCTATGGTGCAACCACACCTTGAGTATTGCCTGCAGTTCTGTTTGCCCCATCTCAAAAAGAGAGAAAGTAGAAATAGAAGAGGTACAGAGAAGGGCAACAAAAATGTTAAAGGGTATGGAACTGCCCTATAAAGAGAGGGTAGATAGGTTAGGGCTCTTCAGCATGGAGAAGAGATGACAAACAGAATATGATACAAGTATATAAAATCATGAGAGATGAGTAAATAGCGAACAGTTATTTAATAGATGGACCATGGGTCTGACTCAGTATGGCACTACTTTTGTTATGTTCTTATGTCAACACTGACTTTATTTACCATCTACATGGCTGACCTTCCCTTAACTATTAGCATTAAATTTATGTATGCAGATGACCTGTCATCCTATGCTGAAAAGATCGTTGAACAGATTTACATGACTGCCCTTTCATGTAAAATGGCCTTGATTATCATCATAAGGTGCACCTTTATCTGAGCCCTAACAAGCTCAACATGAATCTTACAGGCACTTCTCTGCCTGCTTCATTCACCACAGCACAGCTTTGTATCTGGGTAAATCTAAATCATTCTTTCTTATTTCACAAACATGCTGATAGACTAGGTGGAAAAATATGTACTCAAATAAGCATGCTCCTCAGACTTTGCAGCCCTAAATGGTGAGCTGATGTCAGGACACTTTGCACTTCTACACTGGCACTTGTACATGCCTGAGTCAAGTCCTGTTTTTCTGCATGGATAATTTCTCAAGTTAAAAAGGTGGATCCAGCTTAATGAAGCTCTTTGGATTATAAGTGGATGCCTTTAGCCTACTTCTTATTACTATCTACTAGTTCTTCCTAACATCTCCGCCTCTACCATATTCATTCAGAAGTGCCACAAACAGGGGAGCCTTAAAAGCTGTATACCTAGCAACTCACCCTTTGCACAATGAAGTCCCACATAGCAACATAGGGTGATTTCAGACGTGACGGGGTGGCATTTTCCCCGCCACGGAATCACCCTATTGATTCCCCTCCGGGATCAATACCGGCACGTCAACAGATGTACCGGCTGATCCCGGCAGGGAATCTGGGGAGGGGGAGGGGCTGCACGGTGCTACATGCAGCCACACAGTCCTGCCCCCCCACACTCCCCCAGCAGCCCGTCCTCCTGGAGGTGGGCAGGCGCTGTGGCCAATATGGCTGCTGTGCCCGCCCGCCCCCGGGACATTGACCATGGCCTGGAATTGACGGTGAGCACAGCCGCCGATTCCGGGCCGTGGTCAGCGGCCAGACGTGTGGTAAATCTGATTTCCCCCCCCCCCCCCGTGATTCACGGGGGTGATCATCTGGCATAACAGTGACCAGACGTTATGGAATCATGCTCCCCTACGGGGAATTCACCGTGGTTGAGCGTGATCTCGTAACGTCTGAAAATACCCATAGAAGTCACTGATCATTTCTGAAAACTGCTCAGAGTCTAATTCTCTGCAATCCTTCAATGGAGGTAAGGCTGAAGGAACTGGGTATGTTTAGCCTAGCAAAAAGGCTACTGGGAGACATGATACCAGTCAGATACCTAAAGGGCTGCCACCAAGGATGGCATGGAACCTTTCTGCATTGCTATAGAGGTCAAGCAAGGAAATAATGAGCTCAAGTTACAGGAAGGTAGATTCGGCTAAATATCAGGGGAAACTTTCTAACAGTAAGAGCTGTGCGGCAATGTAACACGCTGTCTAGAGATGTTATCAACTCTCCATCCCTGGAGGTTTTCAAAAAGAGGCAGGACAGCCATCTGTTGAGGATGCTGTAGCTGTAGTCATTCTGCATCCAAGCAGGAGGTTAGATTAGAAGACTCTTGATGTCCCTTCTAGCAAGGGCTGAAACAAGGAGTAAAATCTTTAATTATAAGAAATTTTGTCATATCAGGAATCGGCATCAATTTCCCAATACGATGTCTTGATTCTCACAATACCACAAGATGCTGTCCAGATTTACCAACTTTCTGTTTACTGCATACCATTCATTTACTGCTTACTGTGTTGCCAAGGGTACCGTTTTACTTCCGGGTTTGTTGGTTCTGCATTTCTGAGCCATTCTCGGTGTGGATAGCCCACCCATTAACCCCTCCCCTGCCGACCCAAACACAGTTTGAACAAACAGCACCTCCATTCCAGTGCCTCCAATTAGAATTGGAGAACTGTTGTATGTTGTTCCCTTTGCTTTGATCAATTTGCTTTGATCAATGGATCAATGTTTATTAAGAGCCAGTGTGGTGTAATGGCTAAGTGTGCTGTACTTGAACAAAGGGTTCCTTACCTCCTAGTCCAAGTCTCACCGTAATCAGAAACACAGTCACAATATTCTCTCAGCCTAACTTACCACACAGGGTTGTTGTGAGGATTAAAAGTTGTGTTTGTTTATTGTATGTAAAGCACTGTGAGTGCCATGGCAGGGGGTGCTATATAAAAATAAAGAGTATTATGATTATTTTATGAATTGGCACCTGGGTTGCAGATTTGTAAAGGAATCTCAAGGATGTTATAGGGAAAATAGACTGCAGAGAGGAAATGCAGCATTGTGTTGGTATTAATTCTCGGGATTTGAAATTGATGACAAACCTGTAAATGTGGAAAGTTGGTAAATCGAGAAATAAAATTTTAATCAAGACATTGTTGAGTACCAGGAGCATCTTAATTTGATCAAAATAGTATTGAGAACTAGAATTTCAATGAAAAATTCCCGTTTTTTGCAAAATCTCATTTCAGCCCTACTTCCAACTCTAAGATTCTATGATGGCAACATTGGGCTACTAACTTGCTGCAAGCTGCATGAAGAACTGATCACCTTGGATCATTTCACCTCTCGGACAAGCCTCCTGGCTGTGATCTCCCCCACAGAGACTGGTGTTACCTTAACCATCTGTAGACTGGTGTGAGCCACTTTAATGCTTTCCTGTTTTGATGTGGAATTAAAAATCCCCCTTACCCATGGTTTTTGCCTATTCCAAATTATATGTGATATTAAGCAGATGAAACAATGTTGGGCTAGTCCCTCAAAGGTCCGATTTATTCCATATTGATAAAGCTATTGTAATGTACTTTATTTAACAATAAAAGTTAATTGGAAAAAAAAAATCTCCCTACTTGCATACATGGTGTCCCTGGTCAGTCAGTTGACCAATCTGGGGATAAGTCACCATGAACTATTCATGTGGCTTAACTACCCCTCTGCATGGCTCTAACCATTGGATAAACTTCTAATTATTATTTATGTATTTGATAAACTACTAATTATTATTTATGTATTGTGTATGTATGTATTAATTATTATTGTAATATAAATTATGTAATTTGAGCCACCCTTCCCAAAGGTTCAGAGTGGTTAACAGATAATAAAAACATTAAAATAAAAACCCTCCTCCCAACCCTACCAGAAACCTCAGCAAACTCATCCAATGCCATCATCCCTCCCAAACCCTGCCAAACCATCCCAATCCCTTATCCCCACCCACCAAATACTAAACGTGTATGTATAAAAATAAATAAAATGAATTTTCAAATAAAAAGGTCTTACACTGCCTCCGGAAAACACCTAGCCTCGGGCTCAAACAAATCTCCAGGAGAAGGGAATTCCAAAGCATTGGGGCATCAACTGAGAACAACTCCTTGCGAGCCCTTGTTTTTCAAACAAAGTTAACAGACAGTACCCACAGGGAGGTGCTCCCAGCAGATCGCAGGGGTCACAACCTGGCATGGAAGGACAGGCAGTCTCTCAGATATGTGGGGCCCAGACCATTTAGGGCTTTAAAGATCAAAACCAGCACTTTGAGTTGTACCTGGAAAGCTATGGGGAGCCAGTGCAGACTTCAGGGTGCCAGTGTAATCTGCTCCTGGTGCCTTGTCCCCAAAAGGAGGGGAGCCACCAAGTTCTGCAGCTTCTGAAGTCATCAAGGGCAGCCCCGCATAGAGCGCATTTCAATAATCTAGCCTTCAGATGATGAAAGCATGGATGACGGTGGTCAGAGTCGGTGGTCAGAGACGGTGGTCACAGCCTCCCCACCAGATGAATTTGGTGAAAAGCACTCTTGGCCACCACCACCAATCCAGATGCAGCAGGGGGTCCAGAAGCACTCCAAGGCTGTGAATCTGATTGAACAGAGGGGTCGAGACTCTATCAATAAGAGTCCCAAATCCTTTCAGGTTACATGGCCGGACAACCATCATCACCTCAGTCTTGTCTGGATTCAGCTTCAATCAGCTTCTCCTCATCCAGTCTCTGACAGCAGCCAGGCATCGGGTAAGCACCAAGAAAGCAGGGCCTGGGTTGAAAAGAGAGGTAGATCTGGGTTTCATCAGCATAATGATGTCACTTCACCCCAAATCCAAATGACCTCGTCCAGCTGCCTCTTATATATGTTGAATGAGAGCGGAGACAGATTAGAATCCTGTGGGTCCCCACAGGGGAGACCCTAGGAGGACAATGAGCAATTGTCTATCACTACTCTCTGGGACCTCCCCAACAGGAAGGAGCAGAACCACTCAACCAGTCCAACACACCCCTGCCAGGTCCCGCAGTCGTGTCAACAGCACCTTATGATCAACAGTATCAAAGGATGTTGAAAGATCTGACAGGATCAAGAGGGTAGAATTCGCTTTGTCAATCTCCAGGCATAGGCCAGTGACCAAGGCTACAAGTGCAGTCTCCATGCCATACCCAGAACGAAAGCCCAAATGAAATGGGTCCAGGAATCCGATGACATGCACCAAACGGCTTGGCAGCCACACACAGGTGCAGACTTTAAAAAATAATAATAATAATGAAAACATTTTTGCCAAGAAATCACATCAGGGTTTAGTTCTTGACAAGAACTTGATCCCTGTTCTCCATTTCTCAGTGAGTACCTATGAGCAGCAATTTGCTATTCATTTTGGCCCTACTCCTTTTTTGTTGTTGTGTGGTGTCTAACTGTTTATACACCAAGCAAACATTCGCAGAATTCATAAGAAAATTTCAGCAAAAATTCCCACTCCAGTGAGTCCTACCTGAAGCCAACACATCAAAACCCCTGAAATGCCAGCTGCCACTTTCATTATTCATTAATAAGTAGGGCTGTAGCGGAATATCGTAGCGGTAGCTATTTCCGGCGGAAACAGTGTTTCCGCAATTAGTGGAACGGCATGGCAGAGGCTTTCATTCCGCGGTTTCATTCCGCGGTTCCGCTTATTTAATTCCGCAACTTAGTGGAATCGTGGAAACATGACATTTTCGCGATTTCCGCAATTCCGCCAGCGCAAAAAAATAGCGGAATAGCGATTTACAGCGATTTCCGCAATTTTTACACAATTTTTCCGCAATTCCGCGATTTGCAGAATTCCGGCGGAATTAGCGGAATATCCGCAGAAAAGTCACGGTGTGGCGCGGGCAGTTCCGAAATGGCGGAATGGAATCGCGGCGCGGTAAAAGCTGCTGCCGCATCAGCCCTATTAATAAGACTTGTTAATCATTATTTTTGCACAAAGTTGGATTTGAACACCAGTGAAAATCTAACGGCAAGTTTACCAATGTTTACTAACATTTAAACAACTTACCAAAAATTTAAACAATTAAAGTTTGCCAACAATTAAACTATCAGCCAGCAGCGGCAAAGTAACAAGTGCTGAAAAAGTACTAACCTTGAACATGATATGTGCAATGAGGAAAAGCAAGAGGTGAGACAGCACAAGGGAAAGAAATTTTAAAGTGAAGTCTTATTTGTTATTGAGGTGGAACTATCAGTGTGTGGGGAATTTTACAGGCTTATAAGATGTCTTGGTGTGGGATTTACAAAAGCTCTCAGAGCTGGCCTAACTCTGCTTTCATTGCATATTTATTAATGCACTGTTCCATGAGGGTAACCTCTGAGTGCATAACTAACCACTGTTCCCCTGCAACTGACAAGTCTTTTTCCTTCCCGTAGAAAGTTCTTCCTTCCATCTGTTCATGTACATTTCATTTCATTATCGTATTTTTCATCCTAAAGTGTTATGTCTATGTAGTTTGTGTTTTCTTTCAGAAGATTGGTGGGCCCAACAGAATTGTGCAGTTTTTACAATTCACCAAAGATCCTTTATAGTGGTTGTTAGTCAGGAATGTATATAAAGCTCTCCTTTCTTTTACTATTTTTATTATCCAATGTTGAGTGTCCTTTTTCTCCTCATGCCCTAAGAAGCTTGCAGTATAGGGATTTGTGCCAACTTTTCACATGATATGCCTGTGGGAATTATTAGAAATAATGGGACCATTACCACAAGGATGGTTTAAGTGTAGATGATCCCAAACTGTGACTTGGGACCGTTGGTGCAGTCAGATCATCTGAAGACGGGGACACAACTGCAGTTATATTTTATATACTTTGCATGTCATTGTTGCTGAAATTATATGTACGTTTCAAAATAGAGTCCCTCATGCAGCAAAAAAACAAAACAAAAAACAAACAAACCAACAACTTGGGAATCACTGGTTGCCAATTTGAAGTGGGCCTTTCAGTGTGAGCCCCTCAGTGCAGAACTCACTGGTTAGACCTCAAAAAAAATATCTCAGCGAGTGCTGCTTCTGACGAAAGCAGGACATTTGCAGAGATTTGTGTGATGCAGACTTTGAATGGGGCTGGCTTTATTGGAATGACCATATTTCTTGGAATGACTTCATTTCTGAACTGGCCAACTACAGTGAATGAATACTGTACAATAGAGAGATGTAACTATGCAGCCCCTCACCCCCTTTCTATTTCCTTAGAATAATTCATTTGGCTACTAGATCCACACTTAATGGGGACTTTTTATCAAGACTTTTTATCTCACTCACATTTCCTTTGACTAGCTATGGGCGGGATTTATATTTGTCTCCCTGGATCCATAGTAGGGTTTTTTTGCCCTCTTCCCAGTTATACCAACTATGCATGAAGCCTAATCCACCAGGGGGATTGTTTAGATTGGCTAGATGGGCATATTATCTGGGAAATCGAGGACCTGCTGGGTCTTGATTTTAGTCCCTGCTCCCCGGTAGGGGGGAGGTTTCAAGTGTATCCTGGCTGGTCTAGGAAGGCAGGTGCACTATGCTGTAGTCTTATTGGTTGGTAAGGGGTTTTTATTTGCGCCCCTATGCGTTGGGGCCTTGTAAGCTGGCCATCTGGGCATGGCATGGTATTTTAGATATATTTTAGTTATATTTATGGTCATTATTCACTTTTTTCTGCCCGTTATGTTAATTCATGTCGGTGTGTCTAGTATATGGATATGTTTTATGGTTTTTAAACTGTTTAAACTGTTGTAACTGGCCGGATGGTCAATCAACATTATTTAATAAATTACTACTACTACTACTACACTCACATTATTGTCATAGCCAAAAATTAAGATTATTGGATCCCTGGGCAGGTCCAAATTCAGAATTAAAATAGACCTATCTGCAACCCACATCCAAAAATAATGCAGAGGCTGACATTACCACAACAGGTATATTAATGCACCGTTCTTCTATTTGCCCTTCCAGAATTTATTTATGTACCTAGTTTCTACTTCTTACCAGTGGCTTATATATGGCAAAAGTAGAATTTACTGTTGTCTTAAAATCATGAGTAAATTATGCAACGACTAGGATTTTGGTCCACACTATAACATCTGTAGCTACATTAACATATGAGAAGCCTTAAGCAAGGTCTTATTTCAAAGTTGTGAAATATATATTTTCCCACAAAAATATTTTTCCGTTGCTACAAGCGCAGTATCACCAAGCTTCTTGGTATCTCTCAGATTGTAAGCCCTAGGGGCAGGGACTATGTCTATTTTATTACTTTGTAAAGTGCCAGGTACACTGCTGGTGCTATATAAATGTTTGTTAATAATAATAATAATAAAGCTTCACACATGCCACAGCAGTGGTTTGAAGAAAAGACTAAGGTCACTTTCAGACCTGCCCCCCTGCACATATTTTGGCTGCAAGAGGGAATGCGCATGCCAGGATATGCATGGGGTTCAGCCAGTCTGAAAGCCCCCCCTCCCCTCCCTGCGTGCGATTTTGCCGGTGCAACACACAGAGATACAGAGCAGGAAATTCTGCTCCGTATCTCTGTGTGTGTTTGCCAGCAAAGCCACATGGGGGGGCTTTCAGGCCAGCTGAACCCTGCGAATATCCTGGCATGCACATTCCCTCCCGCAGCCAAATTATGCATGGGGGGGAGGGGGCAGGTCTGAAAGTGGTCTTAGTTTGGAATTATCATCCTTCCCCATTTCCACTCTGCACCACTTCAAAGAGCCCACAAGAAACTATGGGAAGACGTCCTTAGTGCAACCTTTACATCCAGCAGCCAGAGGTGACCTTCCATTGGTGCCAATGCAAATCCTCAAAGGGTATTTGTATCCTGCTTGGTCGTGATGTCAATGAAGGAAAAGTTACTATGTAGTAAGCTTACTGCTCAGCTCACTACTCCTCAGCTACAGCAATCACACATAATGCTGTTTGACGTAATTGAAGTGTATGTCCTTGCCCACTCAATGAGATGGTGCTAAAGCTGGGTGAGAGAGCAGTGTATACTATCAGAGCATAGAAAAGTAAGAAAATATCATTAGCAGAGTATTGTGGGATGGTTGGAGGATACTAGGTAGATGGATTTCCCCCCCCTACACACACACACACATAATCCAGACATCATGCTACTATGTAGCAGCAAGCTCTCACTACTCCAAGACATAGGGCTCAATCCCAAACCCTGCACACCACACGCACATCTCAAATGCAACCCCAGTGTAGATCATGCGTGCATCTGTGTAGGTGGGACTATGGCCCGTGTGTACGTCCGATGCACACCCGCTGCCCACACAGGGGTTTGGGATTGAGCCCAAAGTCAGTAACAGTGTACAGAAGGCAACCCTACCATTTTCATATTCATATTTCTTTTCATTTAAAAAAACTTTTATTTGTGAGGGTTTCATAAATGACAATACTCTTTTCATTTTTTTTCACTTATTCTAAAGCACCACCTCATTCCCTGGGGCCTAAGTCAGCCTCTGCAGTCTGTAGGGGGCACTTTCCTTGAGGTTCCACATTGTCAGCGGATGGCTACCATGAGGAGGATTGTCTCGGTGGCTGCGCTGCTGCTGTGGAACTCCCTACTGGAGGAGGCCTACCTGTGCCTGGATTTGCTCACCTTTTGGTGGCTATGTAACAACTTGCTGTTCTGTCAGGAATTTGGAGAAGGAGACAGATAGGGGGTGTGTGGGTTAGGGGCAGATGGGTTATTTAATTTATACATTATTTATTTATTTACTTAATAAAAACTTAATACCCCACTCCTCCTGACATAGAAGCTCAGGGTGGCTTACAATAACAATAATAAACATTTAAAAACAGATTAAAAACAACTCCTAGCAGGTCATAGTGGGAGGTTAAAAAAAAACCCTCACCCTCCCACCCTAAACCACTCCCCCCACCTTTCACCCATCTCCCGCCAGACGTTTGGTGGGGAATAGCCAGGTTTTACAACTTTATCAAAAAGAGGGAAAGTCCAGGACCAATTGGGCCTCCACAGGGAGGGAGTTCTACAGCCTCAGTGCTGCCACCGAGAATGGTCTCTCCATTGTGTCCCCCTGGAAGATTTGAGGAAGGCACCCTTGGATGACCACAAGGGCCAATCCAGGACCAAGGGGATGAGGCGGTCCTGCCAGTAGGTAGGACCTAGGCCATTTAGGGATTTATAAGCAAGTACCAACACCTCGAATCGGGCCCAGAAGACTATAGGCAGCCAGTGCAGAGATTGGAGCACTGGTGTAATATGCTCCCAATGGCCCAACCCTACCAGATGGGCCGCTGCATTCTGCACCAGCTGCAGTCTCTGAGTCATCACCATAGGTAGCCCCAAGTAGAGTGCATTACAATAGTCCAGCCTAGAGGTGATGAAAGCATAGATGATAGTGGTCAGGTCAGAGTCTGAAACATATAGCCAAAGCTGTTGCACCAGATGTAATTGGTGAAAAGCACTCCCCTCCATAGCCTCCACTTGCACATCCAGGTGGAACTGTAAATTGAGGAGCACCCCCTGGCTCCACACCTGGGAAACCAGCAGGGGGTGAACCCCATCAATAATGGGGGATGCAACCTCCACTGCCTTTCTATGATGTTTTCTTGATTTATTTATTTTACATTTAACATCCTGCCCCTCTCGCCTCTGGTGACCTGGAGTGACTCACAATACCATAATAAAATACAGTAAAACAGTTATAAAAATACAATACACTTGTCAGGCGCCTCCCCCCGGTGCGGAGAGGGAGGCGCGGCTCTGAGGGACGCCGGGGAAACACTCCTCCGACGCAGGGCATGGCTCCGCCCCTACAGCACGGCTCTGTGCCGACTGGCCCCTCCCCGCTGCAGGGGAGAGCCCCACGTGCAGTTGCACAGGCCCCGCCCCGACGTAGCCAGCGCATTGCGGCGCGACGCACGCCGTAGGGGGCGGGGCCCAGATGCACACCTGATCACTGGCCTTTAAAAGAACCGGCGGGGCATGAGTTCCCCGCCGGTAATCGTGAGAGAAGCTGGCCCCCTTTGCCTTTGATCCTGCCTTGAGAGCTAAGTACCTGGTTGCTAATTGACTTGAATCTGGTGATTGTGGACTGTCTGCTGTTTCCTCTTGTGTTATTCCCATTCTGAGTTGTGTGGTGTTTGTTGTTGTGTATCCCTGACACCTTGGGGACCTTCCCTTTTACCCCTTCCCCCCCCCCTGGAAGTTAGGAGAATAGTCCTTGCCTCAGTATCAGGTGTTCCCTGGAGCAGGGCTTGGAGCCCACTCCCTGTTGTAGTGCCTGGGATAATCCCCACTTTCCTTCCTCCTCCTACCTTGCCCCTTTCCCCTACCTCACCCCTAGCCCTGAAGTCCCTGTTCCCCACACTGCCTCACAAAACCCCCACGTGGAACCACTGGTGGGGGATAGAACTTTCCTGGTTTGAGTACTTCCCGCGAAAGAGAAGCTTGAACTCTCCCTTATTGTTTGTCTTCCCCTCCTTGGTTGGCGTTACCTCTCTCCTCCCCTATGATGATAAGGGTTGCCTTGTAAATCACAAGGAAAGCCCACCTACTATCCTGAGGGGAATACCGGGAACCTCGTTTGTACCAAGAGAGAGTGATTGCCATCCTCATCTCCGTCCCCCCCTTTGTGACTCTTCCCTTATCTCCCTAAAGAGTCTGATAACACTAATAAATATCAAAACAATATAGGTCTGCAATAAAAAACCTAACCCAGACCACCCCCCACCCCCTCTGCAAAATGCCTTACAGAAGAGTCATGTCTTACAGGAGATCCGGGCTGAGGTGGATCTCTAACAGGAGAGAATTACAAAGTGATGATGTGGCCACCGAGAATGCCCTCCTGTCTGTACAGACCCGCCAATAATGCGGGACCTCCAGCAAGGGCTACCCCGGGACCCAGAAGATGAGGTGATCTTTCAGATAAGTGGGGCGCAGACCAAATACAGCTTTAAAGGTCAAAACCAGCACCTTGAATCAGGCCCAGAAAACAATTGGCAACCAGTGCAGTGCACAGAGCACAGGTATTATGTGCTCCCTGTGGCCCATTCCCCCGTACGGAGATGAGCAGCTGTATTCTGCAATAGCTGCAGTTCCCAAACAGTCATCAGGGGCAGCCCAATGGAGAGAGCATTCATTAGTCTAGCCTCAAGGTGACAAATGCATGGATGATGGTGGTGAGATCGGAGTCCAAGACATTAGGGTGGAGTCGTCTCACCAGATGTAACTGGAGAAAGACACTCCTGGCCACAGCCGACACCTGGAAATCCAGATGCAGCTGCAGATCCAGGAACACCCCCAGACTTCACACAGATGGAGCTAATGGAGGGCGTATACCCTCAATAATAGGGGCAGTCCCACTCATCAGCATCCCCTCCATCTTATTGGAATTGAGCTTCAACCAACTCTGCCTCATCCACTCCCCTGCAGCCACCAGACAAACGGACAGCAAGCAGACAACAGGGCCTGGGTCTGATGAAAAAGACAAATGCAACTGAGTGTCTTCGTGTACTGATGAGACTGGACCCCCCAGCTGCGGGCAACCTCCCCCAGTGGCATCATATACATGTTGAGCAAGAGAAGGGACAAGATGGAACTCTGTGGGACCCCCTCATGGGAGGCCTCCCAGGGAAGATGTATAATCCCCAAGGACAACCTGCTGGGATCTATCCATAAGGTACAAACAGAACCATTGCAAGATGATCCCATCCACCCCGGCCAGATCCCGCAGACATGTCACCAACATCTCGTGGTTCAAAAGCCACTGATGGATCTAACGGAACTAGCAGGGTCATACGACCACTGCTCAGTTCTACGAGGAGGACATAAATCAAGACCACCAACACTGTCTACATACCATAACCCAGACGAAAACCGGACTGCACGGGGTCCATGAAACTGGAGCAGTTTAGATGCCTGGCGGGCCACTACCCACTCCATAACCTTAGACAGGTCGATAACTTGTAGAGGCATCAATATCAAGAGATAGCTTCTTGAGGAGTGGGCAAACCACAGCCTCCTTCAAACACTCCGGTACCGTCTCCTTCCAAAGGGAGTACTGGCCACCAGTACTGCCCCAAATGTATCCCTGGCAGCTCTTATAAACCAGGATGGGCCAGGATCTAATTCACAGGTTGTGGCCCGCACAGACCCGAGGACATTCACAGTCTTGGCAGGCATCACCAGTTGAAATTCCTCCCACAACAACTGACCAGACAAGACGTTCCCCACCTCAGGTTCTGCCACTGCATCTGAAGTGGTAGAGTCAAAGTCATGCTCAATATGAACAATTTTATCTGCAAAGTATGCCAAAAACATATCACAATGAGGTGTAGATGAATTCAAATTCAGGCAACGAGAGGCTGCTGGACCGACCAGACCTCTCACCACATGAAACAGCTCCACCAGACGCGACTGAGCGGATGCTACAAGGGGAGCAAAGAACCCCTTCTTTGCTGCCCATACTGCTAGTGGAAAAATATCTATTACTGGTATTATCAGATACCGGCTCTCAGATTATTTGAATTTACCGGTATTGCCAGTATCTGATTTTTTCCCCATTGAAATCAATGAGGATGTTTCCCCATTGAAATCAATGGGAGAAAAAACCAAAAATACCTGTAATAAAAGACATATCTTGTCTTGTAAAACAGAGAATGACTTCAGTTCAAACTAGATCTTTCCTTAGTCAGACTACAGTAGCCTCAGCCACACCACTACTACATGTTTTTTCTCACACAAATAGGTGGGGTTTTTTCCACAGCATAATACAAACAAACTCAAACAGAGTCATCAAATCAAATCAGCAACTGCCAGGGGAGGACACTAGCACAGTAGCACATCAGTCAATCAGTATAGCTTGTGCACTGGATGCTAGGCAAAGTGACTAGTAGTAGTCTAGTCAGTTGGCAGCCACCAGCCACTTTACATTTGAAATTGCCACACAACAGTTTAAAAACATTTTTTCACAGCACTGCAGCACACAAGACAAAACAAAACAAGAGTAATTGTTCTGTCAACTGCCAGGGGATACCCATGCCATACCTCCACATTGCCAATGCCAATGTTATCAATCCAAAATCCTGTGTGACCCCCAAAATGACCAACAAGTACAACATACATGCCAACAACTAGATTCAAAACCTACCTAGTGTGTCACTGGGATCCCCAAGATGACCCACATATTGGATGTCTTTACACACACATTTCTCCTACGCTGTTACATCCTGAACTTTGTGTGTGTCTAAATCACTCACCCAGATTTTAAACATCTGGCTCTTTGAACTTCTGCATAGAACTCCTCCCAGAACTTTTGTGTGTAAAATGTTCTCCTGCTTTGCTCCAGGCAGCTATGGTCACTTGGTTTCCATGGCAGCCCCTCACGTCTACAGCTGTGGCTACTTTAGGCTGCCTCAGGGCGCTCTGTGTGTGTGTGTGTGTGTGAGAGAGAGAGAGAGAGAGAGAGAGAGAGAGAGA
>QEPC01014405.1:1588440-1695217 GCA_003113815.1 Sphenodon punctatus | reverse complement strand
CAGAGCAAGGATTGGGCCCAGCCACCATGGGACCTAGGAAAAGGGAGTTCACCCAGGTGGATACCAGCCTGATCCAGGAAGGAGGTGATTAAGGGGAGATAGCCCTCAGTAAGTATGGGGCCATTAAGAAAGGGCATTCTCCCTGTTTTGAGAAATCACTGGTAAACAGAACCCAGGCTAGCAACAGCCTCAAAGACATGGAATATTAGTATCCCCTAACACCCCCCCTCCTAAGTACAGAAACCAGGTGCAGCCATTAACCTTGGATCCCTCTCACAACTCCTCCCAGATCACCAGAATCTCCTCTCCCCATTCATCAATCATCATCATCATCTATTATTATTATTATTATTATTATTATTATTAATATTATTATTATTATTATAAGCATTTGTATAGTGCAAGCTGTGTACCTGGTGCTTTACAGAACAATGAGATTAGACGCAGTCCCTGCCTATGACTTACAATCTAATAGACTCAGAGGGGGAGACAAGGAGAGGGGACAGAGGGAGAGACAAGGGATAAATAACATTCAAGCGGATGCAAGGTCTCAGGTGCACATGCTTGGCTTGGTTGCGGTTAGGTAGGAGTCTGCGGGGAGGGCAGACAGTAAAAATTGAAAGGAAAGTTCTAACAGACATTGGGAAAGGCAGCGAGGAAAAGGTGGGTTTGAGGATGGATTTGAAGGTGCGGAGGGAGGGGGCGAGGTGGATGTGGGCAGGAAGGGAGTTCCAGGCATGTGGGGCAGCAAGGGAGAAGGGACGAAGGCGGTTAGGGGAGCAGAGGGAGAGCAAAGGAGGGGGCAGAGGAGGAGCGGAGAGTGCATGCAGGAGTGTGTAAGGAGACTAGGGCTGAGAGGTAAGGGGGAGCCAGGTTGTGAAAGGTTTTGTAAGTGAATACCAGGAGTTTGTGAAGGATGCGTTGGGGAAGGGGGAACTAGTGAAGAGAGGAAAGGCTGCATGTGGTCGAAGCAATGGGCTGAGTGGATGATCCTAGCAGTGGAGTTTTGGATGGAGATAAGGGGGGACAGATGAGAGCAGGGGAGGCCAGCAAGGAGGAGGTTCCAGTAGTCAAGGCGGGAGATGACTATGGTATAAACAAGAGTTTTGGCTGAGGAGACAGAGAGAAAGGGGTGAATCTGAGCAATGTTGTGGAGGGTGAAGCAACAAAGGGATTGGCCCAGACCATGCCAGTGGCTAGCCCGGGCTGTGATCCTCCTGGATACCTCTGGGTCCGTCCGAGCGGGTCAAAGTGGGCGACAGCCGGCTAGAACATTGGTTCATGCCCAGATGTGTCCATTGTGTGTCTGTTGCCCATGGCTCCACTAGGTCTCTTCCCTTTTGTGACACCTAAGCACCCACATGGAGTCCCCTTTTGTCCCTATGGTTCACATATGCATCTTTCCTTTTGTCTCACTTAGAAACTCACCCAGATATGCCCTGATGGGTCATTTGTGTCCCTTTGTCCTCCCTGTGTGTCTTTTGTAACACCCTTGAGCCTATCCCAAATCTTTTATCCTGAACCTTATAACTGCCCCGTACTTCCCCCATGCAACCTGAGAAGGATTTGGATGCAGACACGTGCAGGTTTCCCTGTGCGTGTCTGTATCTTAAGAGATCTTCCAGACTTAGGTCTGCCCCTTCTTCTCAACCCCCATGAACTTTGCTGGATCCTTGGGCCGCCTGTCCCCTTTTTCCACAGGAAAGGAAAGGTAACCTCAGTCCAGACTTCCCTGCTCATTCTCTCTCTCTCTCCCTCTCTCTCTCTCTCTCTCTCTCTGTCTTTTCCAGATCTTCCACTCCCCACCTCACTTTCATTTTCCCCGTCATCGCTTGTGTTTTTCCTTTGATCCCGCCAGCCAGACCGGGGCTGTGTTTCTCTGTTTATGTGTATAAATAAACCTTTTAGTTTTATTGAATCTTGGTCTCCCTCTTTTCCTTCACTTTTGGGGAGGGTACATAACTGCTTGTAGCGCATATCTGTCCTCAGACTGATCCTTAGGACCGCAGGAACCCTGGGTTTAACAAATTAAGCTAATTCCCCCTGAAGTTAAGGAATAGTGGATATTGGGGTACCAACTCCCCAATATCTTCCCTGTCTTCATTTTTATTTTCCCCCCACCAACACCACTACTTCCTTCACCTTCCATCCTCACGCACAAACCAAACCAAACCACACACACACACCAGCTACAACACACACACACACACACACACACACACACACACACACACACACACACACACACAAAAGCTCACAACCAATTCACTTCACTTCACTTCACACAAGCCAGACAGACACCACGCCACAGCACACAAGAACACACACGATCGAAATGCCATTTCCAGTTTTTGGTCTCATGAGATCATGAGACCAAATGATATCGATAACAATAACAAAAATAAAATCTTCATTTGAAATCAGTAGCAATAATGACAACAATGAAAACATCATGAGTGGGAGGGGGTTCTTCTGTTGGGACACACAGGACCCCTGGGTTTAACAAATTAAGCTAATTCCCCCCAAAGTGAAGGAACGATGGATATTGGGGTACCAATCTCCCAATAGTCATGAGTGGAAGGGGGTTCTCATGTTAACAGAAGAGAAAGACAGGACAGAGGAGAAATAGGAGGGAAAGGATTTTCTTTTGGTGCACGAGTTGTGGAAGGGGATGATGGGTTTTCAGCAGGGAACAGGGGAAAGGGGACTCCACTGTTGTCTGCAGATTTCTCTCCTGTGAAGTTTTTACCACTTTCTGCACCGTGTCAGGGAGAGTGAGGTGAAGTGTGGAATCTGACAAGATCTCTGAAAAATTGGATGGGAAAAGAAAAATTTTGTGTCATGTTTGAATTTGAGACACAGAATTTTTAATTTTGCCCCCTTATTGACCTCCCTCCAAAGAGTAGGTTTGGTGTACCTCAAGACTTCAGTGTGTCCCATGGCTGTGGTCCTGGAATGTGCATTCTGCTGTGTATGAGGTCAGTGGCAGGCAGTTGAGGTACCACGGCTGCTGGGGTTCTGAGACCTCCAGACGTACTGGGACTTTAGGAATTCAGTGCGCAGCAGACAGAACACCACAAGAGCCTGAAGTCCTGCTGAGTCTGGAGGTGCAGTGGTGGTGGGAATGTTGCATTCCACTGCTGTGTGTAGAGGTCAGTCCCAGTTGGTTGAGGTCCCATGGCTGGGGTTCCAGAAGTGCCCTTCAGATGTGATGTGTCTTGACTTTAGTTGGTCTCTGGCACATGTCTCGACTAAGGTCTGAAGACAGAACTGTGTCTGGATGTGAAGTGGTTGGGGGGGGTCAGTTGGTGGAGGAGAGTTTCACCCTCCCAATGCCCTCTGTACCTTTTCTGGGGGAGGGGGTGGGCCCAGTTTTGGCTGTAGCCAGCTTGGGCTGGAGGAGCAGACTTGCTCCTTGTGAGGGAGAAAGGTTGTGGGGGTGTCCTGTGTGAGGGCCCTAACCACCCCCAAGAAGAGGTTCCACCCTCCCTCCAGGTGTAACTCTTCGGGGGGGTAGCATGAGGGAGAAGAAGGGTGGGGGTGTTCCTGGGTGGGTCTGCCCCTGTTCCCAGCTCACAAGAAGAAGTTCCAGCCTCCCAAATGCCCTCTGTACCACTTTTGGGGGCAGGGGTGGTCCCAGTTTGGACTGGAGGAGCAGCTCCTTAAAGAGCTCCCTCAGAAGCTCCTAAAAAGATTTCCTCCTTACCCTTCCTGCCTGAAGGGGGCGAATGAGAAGGAGGCAATCCTCTTTCCCTGTTCTGGCATGAAAATACTACATATGGGGGGGGAAGCTAGTGTACAGTGGCATGGCGCATTATGTGGGGTGTGTATGTGCTGGGTGGGATTGGGCCATGCTGGGGCACTCCATGATGTCCCCATGAAGAGGACGGTGGATCAGGGAGGAGCAGAGGTTGGAGGTGGTGGTGGTGGTGGTAGTGGTGGTTACGGGTTGCCTGGCTCCACCGTCCCAGTCCCGAAGAAGAGGTTCCACCCTCACGCTGGATGGAACTTATCTCGGGGGCCAGGACGGTGGATCAGGAAGGGGCACGAGGGGTGGATTTGGGGAGGGAGTGAGGGTTTGCCTGGCTCTACTGCCCCAGCCCTGAAGGAGAGGTTGCACCCTTGCATGGGGTGGAACTCATCTCAGCAGCCAGAATGGTACATCAGGGAGGAGCTAGGGATGTGCATGTCATTTTCATTATTACAATAACGATAATGACAATTACTATTTTTGTTATTGCAATAACAAAAAGGACAACTGAGAATAATGACAACGATAACAAAAACGACAATGTTGTTATCATTGTTGTTATTATTAGTGACAGTTGCAGTTTTGTTTTTGATGGAAATGGAGAGGGGAGGAGGAAGCAGACATCTCGGACCCCTAAAGAGGCTTGAACTCTTGAACTGTGCCTGCGTTGGGAGGGGCGAGCAGGTCTGCAGTATCTGATGGATGCATCGCTGGCCAATGAGCAGTGTAATCAGGCCCCAGCAGTCTCATGGCAGTCTGTGATTTCTCAATGCCTGCTTCCTCCCAAAACTAATCACGGGGCTGTGGGGGAGGGCACTGCAACCCTTTATAATGAGCGAGCCATGTATTTCTGTTTTCCTCTCTGTTCTGTGAGAGCTCTCTGCTTGTCAGGTTGCATTTTACAGAACTGGTGCTTGCACACAAATCTATTACCAATTCCTTTCCTTCCTCATATACCCAACCTTTTACCTTCTCCCTTCCCCTGCCCTGTACATGATAGATAGATAGATAGATAGATAGATAGATAGATAGATAGATAGATAGATAGATAGATAGATAGATATTAGTTGTGTACAACATATATAGAGAGATATTATATGGGTATTTAGGCTACTCTATTTTATTATATTAGGATTACAGGATAGTAGGATAGGTTAGGTTTAGTGTATATATAATTAGATCATACAGTGCTTCTTTAACTCTGTGTGCACTTGTGTGTACAATGAGAAAGGGAAGGACTACTAGTTCAGCCTCTGGGGCAGGTGACCCTGGTAGAGGGTGAGGCTGTGGGTGTGGAGAAGTTGGAAAGCCTGCTGCCACTTCTGCCACTGCTTGCAGCCTACCCCCCCAAGCTGAAGAGACCTGATTTTTTTCCCTCAAGGCGGCAGGTCTTATCAGGGTAACAGTCTGCAGCAGAGTATGCACTCTTGGGAGTGGCATACAGTGTGGAAGGCAGGGAGCCCCAGCCTTCCACTAGTAGCAGTGGCACTGAAGGAGGGAGCCAAGGGCAAGGCGTGTGTGTACAGCAGAAGCACTACACCCCCCTCCTGAAGCACCAGCAGCAGCTGGCACTGCCAGCAGTGATTTTTCACTGGGGCAGCAGATGATATTGGTATGGGGAGCCCCAGCAGCCATGATGATGATGTGGGTGCTGTTGCTGGGAGTGATGCATGGGCAGCCACCTCTCCTGGGCAGGCTCCTCCCTCTGACACAAACACACCGCCAGGGATTTTGAGGATTTGGGGAGGATGTATTTGAGGGCATCCTTCCCCACTTTGGCAGCAGCAGCCCAGCTTCAGCAGATAGCAGCAGGGCATCCTCTCCTCCCATGCTGCAAGGTGGAAGCAGCAGCAGTTTCCGCATGGGTGATGTCATGGAGCTGGGCAGCAATGAGGGGAGTGAGGAGGAGGTGGAGGAGATTCCTGTTGATGTCGATCCCGCTGTAGCCACATTGGGGACAACGGCAGCAGCCCCGAGTGGTGGCATGAGGGGTTCAGGAGGGCACCCCAGGGGGCCTGTGTGGGATCACTTCTCCCAGGTCACAGCAGCCGGGTGGCCTGCCTTCACTGTGGGGAGGTAGTGTGCCATGGGAATAAGATGGAGAATCTCAGCAACAATGACATGAATTCCCACCTGAGGAGCTGGCATAGGGCTTTGCTGCTGCAAGAGTGTGGACAGGAGCGCGTTCACAGCTGCAGAAAGCACGAGCAGCAGCAAACCTTCCCTGTCTTCATTTTTATTTTTCCCCCACCAACACCACTTCTTCCTTCATCTTCCATCCTCACGCACTAACCAAACCACACACACACACCCAGCTACAACACACACACACACACAAAAGGTCACAACCAATTCACTTCACTTCACACAAGCCAGACAGACACCACGCCACAGCACATGAGGACACACACGATTGAAATACCATTTCCAGTTTTTGGTCTCGCGAGATCATGAGACCAAATGATATCTATAACAATAAGAAAAATAAAATCTTCATTTGAAATCGGTAGCAATAACGACAATAATGAAAACATCATTGTCGTTATAACGATAAAATTACACATTTTGATAACGACAACAATAATGAAAACAAAAAACGACATGGGGCTCTGGTGCACATCCCTAGGTGGAGCACGAGAGGGTGAAGGAGGGTGGGGGTCGGGGGGGGGTTAGGGTTTGCCCAGATCCACCACCCCAGCCCCCAAGAAGAGGAATTCATCTCATGGGGCCATGATGGTGGAGCAGGGAGGAGCATGAGAGCATGAAGGAGGGGGGTTGTGTGCCTTTGTGTGCATGTCCCCGGTGGTGGGGAGTCCACAGGAAGATAAAAAATTAATAATCCACGGTGCACTGTATTAAAGAATTTGAAGGGGGAGGAAGTGGTACTTTCTGTACTACTTTTCCCTGGTGGAGTGGTTGGACTGGGAAAAATTGGTGCCAAGCTGCAGTTTAAGCGCAAACCAAGGGCCACTGCTGCTGACTCGTCACTGCCACTACTGACTGACTTGCAGGGAGATGGAATTGCCTGCATCTTGTCAGGATGGACACAGGTGCAGGGGAGTGAAGATAGCAGGAGACTATATCCAGGTGCTGGGTTTTCAATCATCATCTGACCCCATGTCAAAGGTATCGCCCTCCATGAACCTAAGGAGGGGAAGGTTGGTCTTGAGAAAGACCAACTGTTCCCCAGTCTTCTGGAGTATTTTGGAACGATGGGGGCTGACAATGTCATCGGCCACACTAAATACCCACTCCAATGATATGCTCATGGGAGGACACAAGATGTACCTCAATGCTACCTTTGCAAGCGGGGACCACACCTGCATTTTCTGGGCCCAGTAGGCCAAGGGGTTGGTAGCAGCAGGGCAGGAGGGCTTGGCAAGATATTGCGACACAAATATATCCTGTGGATCTGGAGCCCACTCTCCAGTCTGTCCTCCTCCTCCACCATGGCCTCTAGGTCAGAAAACCACAAGCTGGATCTGCCCTCATTTGCAACCCCTGTCAAAACAGAAGTTGCCTCTGTCAGCAGGGGTGACTGTTCTGGACAATTTCATCACACCTCAGCAATGAGCCTGCCCCTGAACTCATTGAAGGATTTGACGGCTGAGGTCATGCTCTTCTTGGCCCGTGGGTTGAGTAGCGCAGCAAGGAAATATGGACAATTTGCTTTCAAAGCATCAAAATGCCTATTCAGCTCACCATCCAATTTCTTTGCCAGCACCCTCACAGGCCCATGCAAGTCAGTACGAGAGAGCACCCCTCGCAGATGTCAAAGCAGAATCTTAAAGAGTAGGATCACCTGGCTTAGAGTGGCAAGCTCCGCACTCAGCTCTCCAGTGGCCTGGTAAAATGGATCTAGAACCTGCATAAGCTGCTCCACCACTGTCGAGTCCTTCCCGGACAGTGGTGTTGCTCCAGTGCTCTGTGAGAGGCAAAGGGCATGCAGCCCCTCCTTCTGCTCCAGGAAACGTTGCAGCAGCAGCATCAAGAAGGTGGAGTTCCACCTTGTGGCCACATCCTGTACCAGTCAGTGAAGCAGGGTGCCCAACTCCTCCTGCTTCTCTCATAGCGCCTGGCTGGCTGAAACTGACTGATGGAAGTACTTGCCGATCTTCTGAGCAGTTTCAAGGAGTACCTCAGAGTCCTGGGTTCCACTCAAGCCATCCTTAACCACAAGGTTCAGGATGTATGTGCTGCAGTGAACATGAGTGTAGCCACCATGAGTAACAGCTGCCCTCATGTTGTTGGCGCTATCAGTTACAAAGTAACTGATCTCAACGGCTGAACCTTAGCACCGGATCCACCCATCCAGCATGCCATTCAAGACTTCAAGGATATTGTCTGTCGTGTATTGCTGGTCAAGCACTTGGGCATGCAGCAATGCCCATCAATATTCTCCAGGCAACACCCTCCCCCCCCTCCCCCAGTGCTGCTGCTGCCCACTGCAGTGCTGGTGACAGGAACTGGTGACATCTGCCACCAGTGTGTGGTCAATGACATATATGCATGGTCCACACTTTTACTAGTCCACAGGTCTGTGGTAAAATGTCCCACAGATTCCTCTGCATGAGAGAACTCCGCACAGAGCTGGGACCACACCCTCCTGTACAGAGATGGGATAATCTTTGCCTGGAAGGTTTTGTGGCAAAGGAGTCTGTAAGGGGACTCCAGCAAATGATACAGCCATTAGAATCCAACACCCTCAACAAGGTTGAATGGCCGCTCATCCAGGGCAATCACTTCCCCAATTGCCCTGGTGATGGCAGCAGCCTTGGGGTGGCTGGATGTGAACAGCATCTTCTTTTCCCAGAATGCAGTTACAGTGGACTAGGACAAGGACTGGGATCATGGTGGAGTGGGGTGAGAGGAGCAACTAGCACTCCTTCTCTGCGGGGGCCGGGTGGTGGGGGGTAGAACCATCACGACATGGCCCAGAGGTGGCAGTTGAAGCGAGAGAGGAAGAGGGTTGCTCCTCCTCTGAATCCTCCTCCATACCCTCTGCATCTGGCACCACCCCACGCTTTCACTTGGAATGGCACTCCATAGGATCACGTGTGTTCCTGTGGTGCCATCTCAAGTGACTGTGCAGGCGAGAGGTATCATAGCACATTGAATCATTGCCACCACGAATGACCTTAGAACGACAGTGCACGCACACTATGTTCTGAGGTATCTTCCATCCAGATATCAAAATGAGACCACATCCAAGATGTTATCTTCATGCTGGTTCCTGGGAGGGCAGTAGCAGCACAACTGGGGGTTGACCTCACAATGGCAGTGGTTGTAACACTGGAGGAAGGCATGGTGGTGGTAGCTGGCACAACAGAGTTCATGGCTGTGGTGGGCAGGGACTCAGCTGGTGCGCTAGAATACGTGTGGGCAGGGGGAGAGGGTGGGGAAGCAGGTACGCTAGAATGCATGTCAGAAGAGGGAGAGGGTTGGGCAGCTGGCACATGTATGAGGGAAAGGGCATATGCTATGGAGAGCTGGGTGCTAGAAGGAGCAGCAGCAGCAGTGGAGGTAGCCGTCGGATGGGACGCTGCACTAGCAAAGAAAGAAGGAGTCCCCTTCTTCCTACCGGTAGTCAGCACCAGGGAAGAGGGTGTTTCCTCCTCCCTTCCCAGCCTCTTTGGGGCCTTCAAAATGCACCCAGAACCCGTAAGCTTGGGCACGGTTGAGGCTTGTGTGGGGGAGGTTGAGGCCATAGGTGGCCCTAGCTCGGGTGTCTCTGCGCCGGACTGAGTGGGCTACCTAGGAAGAGGCTGGCCTCTTCTCCCACTCCCACTCATGATCTGTTTCTTCTTTCCATGACCACTCATACTGATATCCCAGTCGTGAAGGACCACCAGCAACAGAGACTGGAGTGTGGTAATGGGGGTGGGGGGTGGTCGGGTGGAAAGCAAACCTGCATAGTATTGTTGCAGTGCAATTTGATAATAAGAAATAGCAAGCGGCGGTCAATGGAAGTCAAACTCAGCTTATTCCAGAGACGTTTCCTGTCTACCATGTCAAATGTCAATTTTAAAACAACAAAACATAGGTAGAGTAGGGATTTGCTGCGTGNAACTAGGGGGCGTCAAACTAGGGTCTGGGGTCAGAGGGCTAGGGGGTCTAACTAGGGGACTAACTAGAGACTGGGTCTAACTAGCTAGATGTCTGGGGGCTAGATGTCTGGGGACTAGGGGGTCTTGGGGATAGAGGTCTGGGGGCTAGGAGTTGGAGGGCTAGAGGTCTGAAGGCTAGGGTCTGAGGATCTGAGGGTTAGGGGTCGGAGGAATAGGGGGACTAACTAACTATGGGGTCTGAGGGCTAGGGGCTAGGGGTTGGAGGGCTAGAGTCTGGGGATCTGAGGGCTAGGGGTCAGAGGGCTAGGGGTGTAACTAACTAGGGGGTCTAACTAACTTGGGGGTCTGGGGGCTAGGGGACTGGGGACTAGTGGACTGGGGGATGGGGCAGGGAATGGGGATAAGGGACTGGGGTTGATGGAAACTGGAGTTGGAACAACTCTGTAAGTGTGGGATGAAGGTTATGTGTGTGTGGTGTGAATGAAGTCTGTGAGGTAAAGGGGTGGCACTTACCCGGTTGGGTGAGTCAGTTGCACGTAACTTCCAACATGTCGCCAACAGTTGCCAAAGCCAAAAGGAGCTCTGTTGGCTTGGGTTTTAAATAAAAAAGAGGAGACCTGACAGACAGTGCAGTGCACCCTCCCTCCGAGAAACAAACAACACAACAGACGAGGGCCTCTAAAATCCAGGCCTTAGCAACACCAACCTCACTGAAGCACAAAACAATTGCAGCATCGAAGCAGCAGTGAGTGTGGTGAGCACACTGCTGCAAAACAGCAGTGTGGAGTTCCCCAGGTTAACAGTGCAATACTGAGACAGTCCCCCCCAAACCATCTACAGCCTTGGGGCATCCCCCCACCCAGCCATGACCTTAAAACAAACACAGCACTAAAGCACACTGCTGCAAGACAGTGGTGTGGAGTTCCCCGGATTAACAGTGCAGTACTCGGACAGCCTCCTCAACCATCTACAGCCTTGGGGCACACCCCCTCCCAGCCACGACCTGACAACAAAAACACAGCACCAAAGCACATTGCTGCAAGACAGTGAACATAAGAACATAAGAAGTGCCATACTGGGTCAGACCAATGGACCATCTAGCCCAGCATCCTGTCTCCAACAGTGGCCAATCACAGTGGCTTGGGAGAAGCACCCAACAGGTCACAATGGGGGATCCATTCCCTCTTGTTTTCCCCCAGCTCCCGTCATGTTCCCTGATCCTGTCTGGCTAATAGCTGCTAATGGACCTATCTTCCAGAAACTTGTCCAAACTTCTTTTAAACTCAGCTATAGTACTGGCTCTTACCACACCTCTGGCAGTAGATTCCACAAACCAATTATACACTGAGTGAAAAAATATTTTCTTTTATTTGTTTTAAACTTGCCACCCATGAGTTTCATGGAGTGTCCCCTGGTTCTAGTACTAGCTGAGAGGGTAAATAACTGCTCCTTGTTTATTAGTTCCACACCACTCATGATTTTATAGACCTCTATCATATCTCCTGTCAGTCATTCTCTTCTCCAAACTGAAGAGCCCCAACCTACCAAGCCTCTCCTCATACAGGAGCCCTTCCATGTCCTTGATCATTTTTGTTGCCCTTCTCTGTACCTTTTCTAGTTCAGCTATGTCTTTTTTGAGATGGGGTGACCAGAACTGCACACAATATTCATGGTGTGGTCAGATCATTTATTTGTATAGAGGCATTATGACATCCTCAGTTTTATTCTCTATCCCCTTCCGAATAATTCCTAACATTCTGTTTGCTTTTTTGACTGCTGTTGCGCACTGTGCTGTGGATTTCATTGTATTGTCCACAATCACCCCCAGATCCTTTTCCTGAGTGGTAATTCCTAGCTTAGTACCCAGCATTGTGTACGCATAGTTTGGATTATTTTTCCCTATGTGCATCACTTTGCACTTGTCCACATTAAATTTCATCTGTCATTTAGATGCCCAGGCACCCAGTGTCATAAGATCTCGTTACAGGTTCTCACAGTCTGCTTGTGTTTTAACTATATTGAATAACTTGGTGTCGTCTGCAAATTTGGTCACTTCACTCTTAACACCCTTTTTTAAATAATTAATGAATGCATTAAACAACACTGGTTCCAATAAAGGTCCCTGAGGCACACCACTTTTTACATCTCTCCATTGTGAAAATGACGTGTAGTTCCCCGGGTTAACAGTGCAGTACTGGGACAGCCCCCCTCCCCCCATCTATAATCTTAGGACACACCTCACCCTCAGCCATGATCTGATAACAACACTACAATATTCCAACCCCCGCCCCCCTGCGCTTCAAGACACAAACCCTGGCCAAAACTTTCATGGCACCCCCAATTCCCCACCCCCACACATTGCACAACTAGCCAAACCCCAGATTAATGGCACAGGAAGGCACACTACAGCAAGCAAGCATGGCAAGGCAAGGCAAGACAAGGCAAGGCAAGGCAAGAATATTCCACAGCACCCCCCTCCCAGACATACACAAAAATAAAATAATTGACACACACAAGGTGCCAGCCACATTTCCCCCATCCCAATTGGCAGAGCCTCAAAGCCTCCTGCATGCTCCATGGTCTGGTCTGTAGCCTCCCCTCCCCCCACCCCCCGTCATGGGATCGATCCCAAGACACAAGACTAGGACCCCATTCCATTACTTTAGTTTCCCTTTCTAAGGGTCACCAGGGGGTCCTTAATCAAGACACACCTCAAAACCCCAAGGAACCCATTACTTACCAGACGTCACAAGCACGCACACTTCCAACAGTCTATGGCACTCATTCTGGGATACCAAACTGCTATAGAATGGCTTCCCAGCCCAAGATCCCAGAAGGGGGAAAAAATGTTACATGGTAATTGCCCAGCACAGCCAAGTGCCCACCCCCTACTAACATCCCTACCCCCTTCCAAATATCTTAGGGAAGCTTCAGGATATTGAATTCAAAAAAGGCAAAAAAAGGCAACCAATCCAAGGCAAAAAAGGCAACCAATCCAAGGCAGGGTAAAAAAAGGTGCCAAATATAACCATAACAAAGTTGCCCCAGGGAGAGGGCAGGAACACCAAGAGGACTCAAGGAAAGACACACAAAAGCTGTGCCCAAGAGTCATTTTAAAGAACCAAGAACCAAGACCATACAAAGGATCTGGTACAACTGGTATTACCAGATCTCGGATTTAAATCCAGCACATGCCATTATTGACAATATCGGATATCAGGAAAACCAATATTCCCACCCCTACACCACAGTATAGACCTTCATCCATGCTCTATACTGCAACCAGTCAGCTTCAGCGTGATTTCGATACCATTGATGCTCTAACCACTGACCCTCTCTCTTCAGCTGCCGCAGGTCCTCTGTGAACCACAGGGCACTGTGGAGTGTTCATCAAGATGGATGGACACCAAGATCGATGGAAACCAAGCAAACAGGCCACACCAGAACCACAGCCTTGGGGCACACCCCACCCCCAAACATGGGATGGCACACACCCCACCATGGAGGAGCCAGCCACATTTTCCCCATCCCAATTGGCAGAGCCTCAAAGCCTCCTGCATGCGGCTGGAGGATGCATCGATGGAGTGTCCATCAAGATCTCCAGGTATCTCCCCCAGAGCATTCAGGAAAACTACCAGATCCATAAGTCTCCAGGGGCAGGCCAACCGAACTGGCCCCACACACCTATGGACAAGCAGACGTGCCAGAATGGAGGTATGCAGGAGGTAATGATCTGACCATGGCAAAGGAGTACACTGACACCTTCTACCAATGGACCCCCCCACCTCAAGATCAGTGCAAAACATTAGGTCCAGAGTATGCCCCACCTCGTGGGACAGTTCCATGGTTTCCATCATTGGCCATGAAGTTCTGCTCTGCTCCATGCGATTGAGCCTCAACATGGATATTGAGATTTCCCAAGATGTTTTATTTTCTGATATTGTGAGTCACCCTGAGCTGCCTGAGACAGGAGGTGTGTGATATTAAGAAGTTTAAATAAATATTATTATTATTATTATTATTATTATTTTAATTTTCTTTTCTTTTATATAACATTGTAAACAAATTCAAACATTCAACTGTGGCTATAACATTGTAAACATTAAACTGTGGTTACAAAACGTTTTTCCTTGGTAGTGTTTCTTTGGGTTCAGGTGGGCCTTTTACTTATACATAATAATCAAATAAATATGTTCTTTGATCTTCAGGTAGATCTGATTTTGTCATTACGCAAACACAGGGGAACCATTTTGCAGCAAAAGATTCTTTTTTGTCCATTAAATTCGCTGCTATTTTTTCCATAGTCAGGTGGTACCACAATCTATTCATCCATTCCCCAGTCGACAATTCTTTAGTGTCTTTCCAATGTAGGGCGATGACCTTCTTTGCAGCCTGGAGAAACACCGAGCAAGATTCCCGTTGTTTTTGTAATATCTCAACTGCTGGAAATAAACCCAACAGAGCTACCTCCGGTTTAAACGGTATGATCAATTTCGTCATCTCTTCCATTTTTTCCCATACCCCTCTCCATAGGGGTTGTACCCGGTCACAATCCCACCAACAATGTCTTTGCGTTCCCTGCTCTCCGCATCCCCTCCAACATAAACCTCTTTCCCCTCCCTCTTCCATATGTCTGAGTTGCATAGGGGTCAAGTAAAATCTCATTACTAGTTTAATTTGGCATTCTTTGATTTCCAGTGAGTGGGCGTTATTATGCATGTAATCTATTATTTCTAATTCTTCCTTTTCTGCAATCTCTATTCCTAACTCCTCTTTCCATTTCTGTATGTAACCTATCTGTTTGGGATACCATATTTCTTTTAAAGTTCTATATATGCGTGATAATTTTCCTTTGTTATTAGTATGTTCAAACAATACCTTTTCTATTTTGTTGGGGTCTCTAGTATATTGTTCTTTTTTGTCTTTACTATTTATTGCATGCTTAAGTTGCATGTATTCAAATGGGTTTATTCGTATTTTAATTATTTTTTCCATGTCCTCTTTACTAATTATTTCTTTGTCTTTAATTATATGACTAATTTTTCCTAATCCTTTCTCCTTTAATTTTTTCCTCAGTTTCTGAGCCTGTTGTTGTGTTTGGAGGCACAATAAGTCTATCGGTGAGTATGGGAAATGGTTTTGATTAATTTTGATTTTTTAAATTATATTTTGCCATGTCATCCATGTGCCCCAGGCAAAGGGATGATCCTTCCATATTTTTTTGTTTGGTGTGCCCTCGTCTGTTATTATATTTTTCAGACTGTGTGTGGCTAAAATGTGTTGTTCTATTTCTACCCATTTAATATCTTTTGGTTGGTAATACCAGTTATTTAATGTTCCCAATATTGCAGCCTTGTGATAAAGGCGCAGGTCAGGGAGATTTATACCTCCTTTTTCTTTAGGTCTCATTAATGTTTGCTTATTTACTCTTGGTTTATTTCCTTTCCAAATTATTTCTTTCATTAATTTGTCACATTCTGTAAAAAATTGGTTTGGTAATTGAATGGGTAATGCTAACATTTTATACAAGATTTTAGGTAGTAATATCATTTTAAATAAATTTACTCTTCCCAACCAGGAGCATGGTAAACCTTTCCAATCTGTTGCTTCTTTGCTAAGTTGTTGGGGGAGTTTTGCAAAATTTTCTTTGTAAATTTGGTTTAAATCATACGCATTGATGGACAAACGGAAAGACAAAAACAAGACATCAAAGCAATCCTCCCTTATCCGGAGGAAGAGAAAGCAGTACAATACCTAGGAGTAAAATTACCAAAACAATTAAACCAAATATTTTTTTTACTAAAAATTAATTTTGTAAAAATTACTATACATGACCAAATTGGCGGCTGGAACATTTTGCATATGCACAGTCATTTTAAAATTATTTTTAAAAATAAATATTAACAAATTTTAAATCACTGAGCATGCACAAAATGGCCACCTGGTCTCTATAGCGCAAGTGCCCTTGCCCAAATGACTCCGTCAGGGAAAGAGCTTTGCATGTACAGAATGTCCCAGGTGGGCATTTTGCACGTGCACAGGATTTTTTTATTTTTTATTTTTAAAATGAAAACAGATGAAAGCAAACGATAATTGTTTGATTATTCATACGTTTTCATATTATTAATTACTAAAATATTTAAATAAACAAATAAACAAAAGGGGCTTCATTCATTTTTGTAATTAAAAAAACAAAAATGAACTGCACACTCATAATAGTTAGGGGGTAACTACAACATAGAACTACCCAGTGCTACTCCTCATGTCACACGTGAATGCTACTGTGTATAGTAGGTGGGCATTGGGCAGCTACTAATACCTCTGAACGAGCCCCAAGAGACTGGATTGTAGCAAAAGTTAGAACAGTCATTTTAGCTTGTGCTCTGTAGCCAGTGGCAGCCCTGAAGTGGCATCTGCAATTTAGGGTATCTTCCAGGAATGAGTAGAGTGAGAAGGTTTGCTTTGGAAATTGCTGGGATGGCATGGGCAGGGTGGATATGGAGTGATCTATTTGACATGGCAGAGTTGGCAGATTGAAGTAAAAATTGTGTCAATCTGAGTAGGAGACAAGGTTTCCTAAGAAACACAGAGCTCTGAGGGTGTGGGGGAAGTGGAAGGGGGAGCAGGAAATAAGACACAAGAGGAAATGTGGGTATTGGCTGAAAAAGTGTTTGTGGAGGGATACACGTCCCATTTTCAAGGAGAAAAAAATTGTCAAGCTGCCATCTGTCCCCAAAATATGCCAGAAGCACTACATTAGAGCTTCACACAGAGCCCAACAATAGGATTATTTTGTTCCCATGGTTGCCATATTGGGCCCAAATGTAAGAGATGGAGACAAAGTAATTCAAAAATTTCTTTTATTGGACCAACTTCTGCTGGAGAGAGAATGCTTCATAGATTAATAACACTGTAGTCGATTAACACCGTAGATTATTCTTGAGGCTGAAAATCTTGCATTATGTTCAATTTCTTTATTTTTTATTGGATGGTTGTTAAATTTTTATTTCATACTCTCACTATTTTTCTGAATTATTCTGTCTCCAATCCTTGGGTGTTTATCTAAGCCCAAGCCTGCTCATCTTCTGGAAATGATGTAAGACCTTTCTAGTTGGCCAGGAATTTGGCAGACAGGGATAGGGTTGGGTGGGGTTGTGGGAAGGACTGCAGAAAGTTTTTAAAGGTATGTTTTTAGATGCATTTATTGATTGTAAGCTGTCCTGAGCCATAATGGGAAGGGCGACATATAAATTTGATTAAATAAATAAATAAATCTCTTGTCAGGAAGAAGCACTCTTTTATCTCACTGTGGCCAGAATGACAGGGGGAAAAGAAGGTTGTGAAAAATAGTGGAGGTTCTTGTATCTGGAATTATTTAGACAAGCACATGAACCTTTGGATGCTTATCTACATTAGACCGGTCATACTATCCCTATAACTTTGGGCACTTTCCCACAATACTTTCCATGCACAATTTGCCTCTGGGAAAGCATCCAGAAGTAGGGATGTGCGAACAGACTGGAGTTCGGATGTTAGGACGTTCAGACTAAAAACTTAGTTTGGGTTCATTGGTTTGGTCCCGCGGTGTTTGCCCCCTGCCCCCAGAAATAAAACATTCGGAATGTTGGTCGCTATCTATCTGGTAGACCATCAGAGACACAGCAGCAGCAACAGCAACAGAAGCAGCAGCAGCAGAAGCAGCAGCAGCAGAGATTGGGAAGGTTTGGGGCTTGGCACCCCGGGTTGCCTGGGCAGGCAGGCTCAGTGCTTGGCCCCTGGGGTGCCCGTGGGGGTAAAGCTGGCCAACTGAAACCCAGTGGCAGCAGCAGCAGCAGAGGCCAGGTGTTGCAGGCTGTCAGGCATTGGTGGAACAGTGGAAGAGGCCTGGCTGGCACCCCTACTTGGCTGGGTGTTGCAGAATGGCATGGTACTCAAATGATCTCAAGAAGCTCAACTGTAAATTGCTCAAGCCTTGCCCGGTGGTGAATCTCATGGGCACCAGCTCCCACCCGCCGGCGCACTTATCCGAGCTATGCCCATCTACAAAAGGGAGGAGCAAATGGTTGATGTGCAGTACCACCACCAGCAACAAACATTGGATTGCCAGGGCACAGTAACTGCAGCTGGCACCCCTACTTGGCCGGGCACTGCAGGTTGGCTGGCATCAGTGGACCAGCAGCAGAGGCCCGGCCAGGACTTTGTGACTGGCACCCCTACTTGGCCGGGCATTGCAGACTGGCTGGCATCGGTGGAGCAGCGGTAGAGGCTTGGCCAGGGCTCAGTGGCTGGCACCCCTACTTAGGCAGGCATTGCAGGCTAACTGGCATTGGTGGAGCATTTGCAGACAGTGAAGTGGTACAAGAGCCCTCCCTGTCTGGAACGTAGGTCCCAGAACCCTGACGGTGGGTCTTGGAGCTAGAGTGGCTGTTACTTGATGCAGTGGAACAATGGCTCTTTGTGAGCAGAATGACAGCCCCAGAACCCTAACCGTGGGTCCTGAGACATGAATGGCAGCTTCTGGATGATGTGGATCGACAGCCCTCCCTGCCTAGAATGTAGGGCTCAGAACCCTGAGGGTGGGTCCTGGGGCTGGAGTAGCTGCCTGTTTCTTAATGCCATGGAATGAAAGCTCTCTGTGAGCAGAATGACGGTCCCAGAACCCTGATGGTGGATCCTGGGACAGGAGTGGCAGCTTCTGGATGATGTGGATGGACAGCCCTCCCTGCCTGTAATGTAGGCCCTAACTTTTTGTTTTGTGGGATCAGTTTCAGATGGTGTCACCTGCCGACATAGAGTCCTTTTTGGGATCTGTTCGTACCACTACTTGTGAGGAAGATTCATGCCCGTCCTGGCTGGTGAAAGTCAGCCAGGAGACATTATGGCCATTGCTGGATGGGGTGGTTAGTGCCTCCCTTTGGGAGGGCAGGGTGCCTGACTGCCTGAAGGAGGCTGTGGTTAGGCCCCTGCTCAAGAAACCATCTCTTGACACTGATGCTCCTGCCAGTTATCGGCCGGTCTCTAGCCTTCGCTTTTTAGGGAAGGTTATTGAACGGGCAGTGGCACGGCAGCTCCAGGAACATCTGGACCGCACTGGTTTCCTTGATCCCGCTCAGTCTGGGTTTCGGCCTGGGTATGGTACGGAGACGGCCTTGGTGGCCTTGGTTGACGATCTCCGTCTGGCATTGGACCAGGGTCATCAGACCTTACTGGTTCTGCTAGATCTTTCGGCTGTGTTCGATACAGTCGATCATGAGGTTTTGGTGACCCGCCTGGGATTGGCGGAACAGTCTTGGACTGGTTTCATTCATTCCTGGCTGGGAGAAGTCAGCGGGTGGTCTTGGGGGAGTGTATGTCTTCCCCCGGGACCTCACGTGTGGAGTCCCGCAGGGTGCTATTCTGTCCCCCCTCTTGTTTAACATCTATATGCAGCCATTAGGTGAGATCGTGAGAGGGTTTCAGGGCATGCAGTATGCTGATGACACTCAGCTCTACCTCTCCTTTTCCACCGACCCAGGCCACGCAGTCTCCCTATTTTCCCAGTGTTTGTCAGCTGTGGGGGCGTGGATGAGGTTGATCCATCTGCAATTGAATCCTGAAAAGACGGAGGTGATGTTGGTGGGCAAGGGCTTGGGGGACCTGGGGGTGGTTGAATTGCCTCTTGTTTTGGGGGTTTGCCCTCCCATGGTCTCTCAAGTGCGGAGTTTGGGTGTGCTCCTCGATTCACGGCTCAGCCTGGAATCCACGACCTGGAAGCTTAGGTTGTGGCTGTGGCGGGGAGTGCGTTTCAGCAGCTACATCTTGTCCAGCAGCTTTGGCCGTATCTCTCAGACTCCAACTTTGCCACTGTCATCCATGCCTTCATCACCTCGAGTCTGGATTTCTGAAATGCGCTTTATGTGGGGCTGCCTGAGAAGCTGGTCTGGAGGCTGCAGCTAGTGCAGAATGCCATGGCCCATTGCCTTACGGACTTTCGGCGAGGGGGGGTAGGATCTTTCCCCCCTGCATTATTGTATTTTTAACTGTTTATGGGCAGGAGGGGCAGGATACAAATTTTAAATAAATAAATAAATAAATAAATAAAACTCTGAGGGTGGGTCCTGGGGCTGGAGTGGCTGCTTCTGGATTAAGTGGAATGACAGCCCTCCCTGCCTGTAATGTAGGCCCAAGAGCCCTGATGGTGGAACCTGAGGCTGGTGTGACCTGCTGTTTCTTGTTGCGGTGCAATGACAGCTCCCTGTGATCAGAATGACAGCCCCAGTACTCTGATGGTGGGTACTGGGGCTGGAGTAGCTGTTTCTTGATGCTGTGGAATGACAGCTCCCCATGAGTGGAATGATGGCCCCAGAACCCTGATGGCTGCCCTGGGACTAGAGTGGCAGCTTCTGGATGACATGGATGGACAGTCCTCCCTGCCCGTAACGTAGGCCCCAGAACTCTGATGGTGGGACCTGGGGCTGGAGTGGCTGCTTCTTGATGCCGGGTATAACACCTAAATCTATCTAATCAAATCTAAATAAATGAAACTATGGAGGTAAATGTGCAGAAATGGGTGAAATAAGAGGAGGATGGCAATGAATTGGGAGGAACACAAACTGCTGGGAGAGGGAGAGTTCTGAACACACCTGCTGACAGGATCAGTGACTAGCTCAAAACAATATGGAAGGGGGGGAGGGCAATGACTTTTGTTACTTGCTGCGCCTGCCTTACCACAAGCCCCATTGGCTCTGTGAAGCCTAGTGTCAGTGGGGGTAGGGAATTCTTTCACCCACACGCACCTAGTTCACTCGCACTGCTCTGTCGGGGTAGACCTGGCTCCCAGTTGCCCGTCAGGATAGTGCGTGGGCCGCTCGGCGTGCTTTCGCACCAAGAGCTTAGGCCCCTATCATCATAGGGCACAGAGCTAATCAAGAGTAGGAGTCCCACACACTCGTCACAATCGATTACCACAGGGGGGGATTGTTGGTGAGGGATGGTGTAGGGCAGCAGGGTAAGGGAACCAAGGATCAGGGGGGCAGGAGCCAGGGGCTTGCACACAGAGGGGGCCAAGGGAGGAGGAATCCAGCCCAGGAGGGGAAAGGGGATGCACCCTGGCCCGCAGGCCCTCACACTCCGCTCTCTTGCTCCCAGGGAAAAGGGGGGAGGGTTTTTCCACACACACCACTATACCAAGAGTCAAGTTCTCAAATATCCAGGCAAGGCAGGCACAAAGGGGATGTTGGGGAGCAAGTAAGGAACAGTAGGGAATCAACAATATACACACGCAAGAAGCAAACACTTATCTTTCAGCCAGGGGGGCCAGTCTCCACAGACACGCAAGCTCTGTTCACCGGCACAGAGCTCTGTGACCCGGCAGCAGATGAAGGGCTAGCTCCGCCCCCAGCGCGCGCCCGCAGGCACTTTGAGCGGCGTGGTGGGGGGCGGGGCCCCTGAGCGTCCACAGGAGGCCCCGCCTGTTGCGTTCCCGGCAGCCCTGGGGGAACCGTGAGCGGCGGCGGTGCTCCAGGCCCCAGCCCTGTGGCTGGGCTTGAGGGGGGGGCGTGGCCTTTTGCCGATGGTCAGCGTCGGGGGGCGGGCTGGCGAGCCCGTGATGTGACACCTAGCCAGTGACCAATCACAGACTGCCAAGCTAGTGGTCTGAGGAAAAGAGGGATGGTGATTGGGCAGGCTGGCTGCTAGTCCAAGCCCCTCCCCCCACCCGACCTCAGCTGAACACCACCACCCCCTCCTCCCTGGGCCTGCCAGCCAGGGTTTTTTCCTGCCCTAACTCATCCGAACGCGCCCAAATGCGGCCGAACTGTTCGGGGGTTTTGGCGTTTGGTTCGGATGATCTGTTCGGCCATCCAAACTGGCTGAGTTCCGGATGAACCCCGAACTTCCGAACCATGATCGCACATCCCTATCTGGAAGGCAAAGCATGTGCAGTTTCTGTAACTTGGGATCACCCCCTGTGCATTTCTGCTGGTGATCCTACGAAGGATTGCAGAGTAGGGAAATCCAGTGCTGCAATTCTCTGCAGGCTCGCTGGCAAAAATGCACAGGGGGGCGCTCCCATGTTATAAACCCTGTGCATTCTTTACCTCCCAGATGCTTTCCCGGAGGCAAATCATACATAAAAAGTATTGTTGGAAAGCACCCTTTGTAATAGATATTCTGGCCCACTTTGGTTTAATTACAGGTATTTTAATAGCTTGAATCAGTGGCGTAGCAAGACTATGGTGGACCCAGACACATGTCCCAATTATGGGCCCTATTAAGGCAAAGGGAAGAGGAGTCTCACAGTGGGGCCTTTGGGGGTAGGAACATGACTTACCCATGAAAGTAGTGCCACCCCAGCTTCCAGAAAACCTACTCCGCACATAAGAAGCAACCCCACTTAGAAGGTAGTTTTATGGGTGGATGGGAACAGCTCTCCATCCCCGCCCCCTCTTAAAACTTCTTTCTTGGTGGGGCCCTTTGTAAGCAGGCAGAGTGCCATGGTTGGGGGCAGTGCTGGCCCTGATCTCTTCCCTGCCCAGTTTGAAAGTTTTCTAGTGGTATTCAGCCTACCACTTTCAAAGGGCCCCCCCAGAGTCCAAGGCCCACTTCCATCCATGATAGCTACATACACCTCTGCCTAAAACAGTGCAGTGCTTGGTTCCTTTGTTATGAAACACAACTGCAATAATCTGCCTGAGACTAAATTGTGTCACCCATAGTTTACTGGCCCTCAGGAAAATAAAAAAAGATTAATTTCTCCTAATGATGCTTGCAGCTTATAAGCATGGTGAAATAGTTTTAAACTGCAAAAAGATATTTCGGGGGCATAGGCTAAACCCTTAAAATAGTTTCATCAAGTATAAAGTACTGCACAACACAACACAGTGTTCAGATTTCAGTAAGAGTGACATTGGAGGCCCTGCCTGCCTTGTGTCGATCATTCATTTTTGTGTTTGTGAACAAGTGTCTGAGCTCATTGTGGTGCCTTCTTTTCTTTTTAATAACATTTATTTCTTAGCTCTGGACCAATTTGCCTGTTTACTAGGCTAATTGTTTGGGTGGGAGTGAAATGCACAATTGTGTAAGCTTCTTGGAAAATCCCTGCACTGGACTTTCTCTTAGGTAGGATATCCTATACAAATCCTTTAGGTGTATATATAGGAAAGAAATTGTTGTGGAACTTCGCAAATATGCCTGCAAACTCATGCAGGCAGAAAATAAAAAGGTAAGAAAGGACAATATAGCTTTTATATTGGAGGGCTTTACAGTGCAAATTCTGTTGCTCTTTTCTAATTAATACTCAGCTAATTAACCCTTCCTTTGTTCCATAGTCCAATAAAGGATCATGTTGCTATGGCTATGGGACCGTTTCCCATTTTGCTCTGTTCTCTGCTTTGGCATATCTGCTTTGGACCCTTTCACCCCTCTATTCACTTCTTTTACAGTCTGCTGCTCAGCTTACTGCCCTCTATTAAACAGCACAGTCCTTAGCAAACCATTGTCCTTCGTCCCTCAGATCTGTCCTATTTGTTGAAACTTCCCCCTTATTATCACATCAACTCCCGTCTCTTCTGCACCAATCCTTTCCCTGATAGTCTCATTTCCAACATGCCCCTGCCAGCTTACTGCACATAACCATCTATAACATTTCATTTCAAAGGCCAGCCAGCCTTTCTGTTGACTTTCTTGAGGGTCCAGCTCTCTGTCACATAAAGTAGATTTGAAAACACATTTTCAGCAGTCTAGTATTTTTGTGTCTACAAAGAGGTTTGCTTGTCATTCCATATTGTCTTCAAAACACCCAGGGCAACATATGCCAACTATATCCAACTCTGAATCTCCTTAGAGCAATTATTAATCTATGTGATATAAGGCTAAAATGGCCCTGGGTACTATATTGAGCACTCGCAGGTAATACCCATATTTTTGGGTACCATATTGGGTATGGTACCCAAGATGTAGGTATACTAATATACAAGATGTAGGTATACTACGTATACTAATGTAGTGGTATTTTGGGGTACCATATTGGATATGGTACACAAGACTCATTCCCCAGGAATGAGAAGGGGAGAGCAGGAGGGAGGGGGCACTCGGCTGATACCTTAGCATTCTATCAGGAATCTGAGTACTCACAGAATGCTGAAAAGCTGTGCTGAGCCCACCTCTTCCCTTCAGCTCTCCCCCGTCCCATCTGGAAAGGACTCTGGAAAGCTCTCCCATTCCATCTTTTATGAAAAGTGGGGGGAAAAAAACCAAAAAACCAGTCACTTAAGCCAATCAATTGTTGCAGGTAAAAATATTCCTTCGCTAGTCCTGAAGATGGCCAGCTTGTAAGTAATTGTAAGTGCTCAATCTAAACAGGTGGTGGTGGGCTTCCACCTGCACTAAATGAACCTGAAAAATGACACAGCTGGCTGCTGGCTGGGAAAGGCCTTTTAAAGACACAGGCACTCTTGCAAGACATGAGAGTGCCTCCTTCTATGCTCTCATGAAGCTGAGGTCCCAAAGGAGCCCTCAGCCATTCATGACCCTCATCCGGGCCCTCTTTTCTACCCCCATACACTGTGGGGCAGAGGGGACACAAATCCCGCTTCTCTGTTACTGGCAGAAATAGAGCTGAAACAGTACCTGCAAAAACGGGTATATGCAACAAATTTCCAGACCCAAATCAACCACACCTATCAGTACCCAATTGCAACCTGATTTGAAGATCCAGTGTCCTGGAATTTCAACTTCCGGTCCTGGAATGTAGAGTTCAGGTACCGATTTTTTATGTCCCATACTGTTTTTTTTTACTTCTAATGCCTATTTCCCCCCCCCCCCCCCCCATCTGGGGAAGTTGACTTCTGGTTTTGGAAAGTCAACTTACAGTCCTGAAAAATTGACTTCTGGTCCTGATTTTTTTTTTATTTCCATACCTATTTTTTGGTTTTCCAACCTGCTATACTGATTGGTAATTGGAAAATTGAAAAAAGTGAAAAAAAGTGTCAGAAGTTACCAAAGTTTCAGGTTTCCGGGTACCCAAAAATGTGGGTATTACCCAAGGGTACTAAATTAAGTACCAATTTCAGCTTTAGGCATAACGGTATTCTAGAGGGAATGTTTGTGTGTGTATTCTCCCCCCCCACCAGCAAAACCCACCCAGAAAAACCCATAAGACACAAAAGCAGATGAACAAAGAAATTAGAAGTTGTATGTATCTTATTTATCAGCACCACAGTTTGAAGAACTGCAAGCTCTATTTATGAACTTCTCAAGGCTTATAAGAATTGAAAGCTGGACTGTTCTGCTCCCCTCACCTTTCATTTTTATTTTATCTGCTCTTCTTATTTTTAATGTAAGAAAAGCATTCAAAGCACTGCATTAATAAAATGTATGGATGAAGAGTTAAAACACGCACAAAGATCTGAAAAAATAAAAATATAAAGCTTCCAGCACAAACTGTGACCTTGTCTGAATTCAACATGGGTAATATTTATATTCTTTTTTTATTTTTAAATGAATAGCTGAATATATTACTACTAGGGGCCATCTAATTTATCATCAGATCTAGTGGCAAAACTCCTATTAATTGCATTGGGAGCACCGCTAGGCCGTTTTGAGTATTAAAACACAAAGAATGTGGAATACAGCTTTGTTGTTATTGTCAGAGCCATAAATTTGGCAATTGAAGCTGAATCCAGACAAGACTGGGTGTTTTTAAATGAGACATGGCGACACATGGCCCTCCACTGACAGCTCGTCCAGCTGCTCATGTAAACCTCTGAAAAATCAGTAGTGTTCCATATGGGGCCAGCCACATGAGCAGAGGCTGTCTCTGTGGTCGGGGAAGCCATGCCAGGAGCCACCAATGTGAAGCACTCCCCACACATATTGCATGCATGTGCGCCCGCAGCTGTGCCATTCAGCGGTTGCGAACCCCCCCTGCCCACCTTGCTCATTTAAAAATATCCACTGAAGTGATGATGGTTGGCTAGTCTTGTGACCTGTGTAGCATAGAGACACCTGTCACTGATAAGATCCCATTCCCCTTTCCTCACTCAAGTTTTCAGCCTGGGGGTGTTCGTGGTCCCACTGCTGTCCCTGGAACATCAGTTTACGGCAGTGACCAGGAGTGCTTTTCACCAACTCCATCTAGTGAGAAGGCTGCAACCTTTTCTATCTGATTCAGACTTGGCCACCATCATCCATGCCTTCATAGCCTCGAGGCTAGACTACTATAATGTGGTCTATGTAGGGCTACCCCCAATTACTGTTCAGAAGCTGCAGCTCTTGCAGATTCAAATGCGATAGCCCATAGGGGCGTGCACCAGGTCCCCATGTCATTTTCATTTTTGTGTACATTATTAAAAAATGCCATTTTCATTATCGTTATTAATGACTGTTGTTTTCATTATTGTTGTCATTATCAGTATCGGTATCGTTTCAACAAAGATTTTATTTTTGGTATCGGTATTGGTATCAATTCCCGTGTGTAAACAAAGATCTCGTGATACCTATAATCCTAATATATATAATAAAACAGACTAGCCTAAATACCTATATAATATCTAATCTCCCAATAAATGTGCACAACTAATATCTATCTAAATCTAAGGGCGACAGGGGAAGTGAAAAGGAAAATTATCTATTATCTAATCAATTATCTATATAACTATTCTAATCTAATCTATGTCTATAATATATTAAGGAGCCATGATAATGGCTCCTTTAGTTAAGGCGGAGCTTACGCTCTTCAGTAAGAGGTCCATTGATTTCAATGGGAGTTCTCGGGTCAATTTCTTCTGGCTTGCGACTGAGGTTGATAAGGTTTTCTCTTTGATCTTTTTAGTAAGAGAGAATCTGGTCGCATACGGGAGTCAGGAAATGGTCAGGATATGTGCAGGGCCCCATGTTGACTGCGTTGCTGCAGTTTGCAGTAATTTTTGCAGAATCAGCCAATCCTTGCAGTGACAGACTAAAATTGCAGTGAAACTGCATTAGGAGCTTTCTGCAGGGTCTTTAAATCCCGACTGAGGCATAAACTTGTTACCTGATGCCAAACTAAAACTGCTGCGGCAGCTGCTGTCTGTCAGGGAGGCGTGACCCTGACCCTGACGGTGAATAGGCCCCTGGGAGATGAATTGTGAGTGGTTGGGTCTTAGGGCCCTATATTTTGTTGAGGGAGGTCTGTGGCTTTAACATGAGGTGGGAGTTCTGGGGTGCTGAAATTCCAGAGGAGTTTAGTGGTTGTTGATTAACAAAGTTGTTAATCTATGTCAAACATGTTGAAAAAGCATGCTACCAAGCAAATTTGCATGTATAAATAGTTGCAAAGCAAGCCAAGTTAATTATGCAAATAATTCTTGTGGTGAATTTGCAGAATTCGGCTTCACTGGTTTCAGAATTTAAGATTTTTTGGTACAGTGAACTCGGGTCCTGATGCCACTACTTTCAGATGGTGAAATGGACTAGTGGAAGTTATTTGTTCTATTCTTGTGTGTGTCTGTTTTTACGGGACTTATGTCACACATGCACATGACTGAAGGGAACAAGCCGCGGTGGCAATTTCTTTCTATGTATAAAAAAGGGGTGGCAAAAATCCACCCCCTGGTGGCTGCTTGTGCTTCCTGTGTGTGTTTTCACGCTGGCTGTGTGTGATGGGTTTTTTGCCTCACTTTGCCACCGGCGGCAGCTAACAATGCCTGCCAGCCAGCCTGGTAACCCCCATCCCCTAACCCCCACACTTCCCCATCTCATGGCCAGCAATGAACATTGTTGAAAGCATGGCAGATCTAAGTCACTCGGAGCACCCGCCTAGACTGAGCTGGGCCTGGTCTCAGGAATGGAGTGGAGCAGAGCGGAGGTCGGTGGGCAGGGCTGTTGGCTGCTACAGCTCCCATCCTCAATTTCATTTTCCTGGTGCTTCTCCTGGTGCACTGCTGCTGCCACCACTACAGCACCCCCGCCCTCATCATCCCTCATTTGGCAATGCTGGCAGCCTCTGCCTTCTTCTCAAGCTGCCTCTACTGCTACTTGTTGAGGCTGCTCCACCAGGTAGGGATGGGAAGGCTTGTGCTGAGGGCAGTGGGGGGGGGGGTGAGGCTTGGCCTGGGGAGGGAAGGCTTGGGTGTGAAGGAGGAAGCCTGGTTGGAGGCAGCATAAATTTATTATTGGGGTGGGGTGGGACACAAATGAACTGTTTATGGGGTTGGGGGCAGCATGAATTGATTATGGGGGGGCACAAATGAAGTGGTTATGGGGTTGGGGGCAGCATGAAGTGATTATGGGGGTCCAAACAAACTGGTTATGGGGTTGGGACAGTATGAATTGATTATGGAGGGCCCAAATTAACTGGTTATGGGGTTGGGGCAGTATGAATAGATTATAAGGAGCACAAATAATTATGGGGCCACAAATGAACTGGTCATTAAGTTGGGGGCAGCATGAATTCATTATGGTGGACAAACATGAAGTGGTTATGCGGTTGGAGCAGTATGAATTGATTATGGGGGTACAAATGATTATGGAGCCACAAAGAAACTGGTTATGGGGTTGGGGCCAGCATGAATTTATTATGGGGGGCAAAAATGATTATGGGGGCACAAATGAACTGGTTATGCAGTTGGAGACACCATGAATTGATTGGAGGCACAAATAAATTGCTTATTGGGTTGGGGGGGCAGCATGAATTGATTATAGGAGAAGAAATGAACACGCACTCTTTTCTCCTCCAAGCAGCCACTTTGATCATTAGTAAAAGCTCCAAGGCCTGAGTGTGTAGAAGTTCGAGGCAGTGGTGCACTCGGGAACAGAAGGGTTCAGATTCTAGAGTGCCTGCCCTTGTTCTGCTTTCTCACCTGTAGCTCAGTCTCTCACTGCTTGGGGATAAGAACTGGATCCAGGGACTGGAAACTGCCTAAATAAAAATGCAGCATGAACCACATTTTCCCCAAAGTCTGAAGTTCCCTCTCTCTGTAGCAGTTTCTCTGAAATATCATGTAACTAAAACATAGATGTAGTACAATCTCCTGCAATCTAAATACTCCCTGAAATCACTCTCAGGAGTTTGGATTGTGTTGTAAAAAAAACCCCAAAGAAATTAGACACACAAAAAACCTACTGTTTTACAAACTTAGTTAAGGTGGTTTCATATGAAGCAAACTTTTACAAATCTGGAAATTGTATATGTTAAGGCTCCCTCCTTAACTTGCACATTTTGTAAGCAGTAAAATTGTTGTATGGTGTCGCATACTGTGTTCGCTGACAACTTAGGCTCCATGCACCCACACTTTGCCTTGGTCTTTCAGCCCCTTTGCAGGTTGAGGGCAACACTAAAGCTAGGATGACATGCTCCTCCCTGCCCCTTGTTACTGTACTTCGAATGTGGAAATAATTTATCTTTTTTAACTTATATTTCAAATATCCATTCTGTGGCACCAGATCAAGTACATCTCCCAACTCCACAGCTGACTAACAAGTATTCCACGATCAAATGACTACATGGACCAGTTGTGCTGTCCTTACATTTCAATTTGTTTTATTTGGGATTACCATCTACTGTGATTTGTGTCCTTTCCCTGTTACCCACTAACCAACACTTCACTCTCGGATAATGGAAAAGTTCTGATTCACCTGCCCCACCCCCTGATTTTAACCCACTAGCTCCCAAATACATAGTCTGGACTCCAACACTATCCAATAAACCCCACTTACCTCCCCCCAAAATCACAAGACTCCTGACCAGTATAAATAAATGACAAGTCGCATGCCCTAAAAAAAAGTTTTTAAAAATGCAGGATAGAAGGTATACTAATACACAATGGGGCAATTCGACTAGAAGTACAAGGAGGTAGCTATGCTGCTTAATAGCATTATAGTAGTGTTCCCTATAATATCCTGTGACTCCTGCCAATCACTTGGCATGACTCCTGCCTCACTCCCCATGTGCCCCATGTTGCCCCCAACCTGCAAAGGAAGAGAACTGAGGTTGAAAGACCAAGGCAAAGTGTGGGTGCATGGAGCCTAAATTGTCAGTGAGCACAGTATACGACACCATACAACAACTTTACTGCTTACAAGGTGTGCAAGTTAAGGCGGGAGCCTTAGCATATACAATTTCCAGGTTTGTAAAAGTTTGCTTCATATGAAACTGCCTTAACTAAATTTGTAAAATCGTAGGTTTTGTCTAACATCTAATATCTAATCTATACTACCTATCTATATATAATGTACAGGGGGGAGAAGGGCAGGGAAAGGGAGAAGGTAAAATGTAGGGTATGAGGAAAGGAAGGTATTGGTAATATANCTTACAAGGTGTGCAAGTTAAGGCGGGAGCCTTATAATATCTAATCTATACTACCTATCTATATATAATGTACAGGGGGGAGAAGGGCAGGGAAAGGGAGAAGGTAAAATGTAGGGTATGAGGAAAGGAAGGTATTGGTAATATAATGAGGATTAGGGAGGATTTTTTATGTGCAAGCAGTGGCACCACAGTTCTGTAATTGCAACCTGACAAGCAGAGCTCTCACAGAACACAGAGAAAAAGCCTGGCCCTCCCATTAAAAAGAGTTACAGTGCCCTTCCCCAGAGTCTTCCCTGATTGGTTGTGGGAGGCATCAGGCATTGAGCAATCACAGACTGCCATGAGACTGCTGGGCCCTGCTTGCACTGCTCATTGGCCAGTGATACATCCATCAGATACTTCTGAGCTGCTTGCCCCTCACAACACAGGCACAGTTCAAGAGTTCAACCCTGTTTAGGGCTCCGAGATGTCTGCTCCCTCCTCCCCTCTCCACATTTTCCCTCCAAAACCCAAGTGCCACAGCACCAATAATGACAATAATGGCATTGTTGTTTTCATTATCATTGTCATTATTCTCGGTTGTTGTTTTCATTATTGCAATAACAAAAATGTCAATTTTTGTTATCGTTATTGTAATAACAAAAATGACACATACACCCCTAATGGTCCATCTTCTATCATGGGTGACTCACAGGCAGCATATTAATCAGTGCTGCAGAGTCTGCAGTGAGTCTGTCAATAGCTTTCTGGTCTGAATTCAAGATGCTCCTTTTGACCTACAAAGCCCTAAACAAACTGGACTGCACACCTTCTTCCTCATGTTCCACTGCAGCATCTGAGGTCTTCTGGGAATGCCTGCTTTTGTATATAATCTGCCTATCAAGTTTACATAGCAAGGGCACGCAGAGAGGCATTCTCAGTGACTGCCCCACAATTATGGAACTCTCCTGAGTCCAAGCTTGCTCATTTTTCCACACACTATTAAAAACCTTTCTTCTTCTTTTTTTAATGTAAGCAAGCATATGGAAAGAGCAGATATAAGGTGAATTGGGGGTAGTGGTAAATGTAAGAGAACTGGACTTTTGTTCTCATGGAGGAAAATCTTAACATCCAATAGTTTTCCAACCCTCTCTTTTCCTTTTTTCTTGTTTGGACTAAAAAACCTGGTGTGTATCCCAAATATTTATTTACAGGGTTGCCAGTGCTCGTGGTTTAATTACAGGTCTTGCAGCGTTAAAACATTCTTAGAGCATAAAATCGTAAAACTTATGATAAAATCATGAAGGCCTCCACTTTACTTTCATCTTTTTCTTTAAAAAAGAAAAGAAGAAGAAGTAAACTTACTTTTTTGGTTAAGGAGAAAAGCTTGAAAATATGACTCTAAAGACTCAGAAACCAAGAGGCAAATTGAAGGAACATAGATTTCATTTTAAAAGTCATGATTTTTAAGGCAATTTCATTTTACTAATTATGTTTGAACATTTGCTTTTGGCAGGCCCAGAGCTAGATTCTGAGAGAAGGGAGGACTTAAAAGGTCCTGAAAGTGCTAGTGTTGTATTTATATCACATTATCCTAAGATAACATGCATGTTGCCATTTTACAAAAAATATAAACTTGTTCAACAAACTTGAGGATAAATAAAATGTGAGATGCTGGTACCTCAATGTATACTGCTTCCCTGCCCTGTTTCAACAGCAGGCATATGAAACAAATTAGGATTTTAATTGCCTTACCTGGGCTCAGCTACGGACAGGCAACAAACTTGAGTAAATTGATTATGCTATTTTAGAGCACTTCTTCTGTAGTTTAGGGATAGTCTTGTTTCCATGTCTATAGACACCCTTTGTCAAATCTTTGCTGTAGAAATGTTGGCTAGGAAGGTCACATTCCCCCCTTTAAACCTGTATAGCTATGACCAAGAGGTTTCCAAGTTTGTATTACTATCTTAGGTGAAAACAGAAGTGACACTAGCCCGCTATGGCTTGCTGTGGGCTGGGAATCACCGCACCTCAGTTTCCCTGCTCGCCTGCTATTGCACCTGGACAGATATTTATTTTATTTAATTTGTTATTCCACCCCTATCGCCTCTGGCGACCCAGAGTGGCGTACAGATCAGTCATAAATACAAATGTACAAATAAAATAATCCATATCACAAAAATACATATAAACATTAATATCTAATTTCAGGTTATAGACAAAACCCACCCTAACCCACCGCCTTCCTCCCTTGCAGAAAGCCTGACAAAAGAGCCAGGTCTTACAAAGCAATGGTGCAGCTGCTGAAAACGCCCTCCTGTCCATACGGACCTGCAAGTAATGCCGGATCTCCAGGAGGACGTCCCGAGAAAACTGCAAGGGCTGCCCTGGGTGGGGGTGGGGGGCTGAGGCAATCTTTCAGATAAGATGGGCCTAACCCTTTATGACTGTATAGGTCAAAACCAGCACCTTGAATCGGGCCCAGAACACAATTGGCAGCCAGTTCAGTGCACAGAGCACCAATGTTATGTGTTCCCTGTGGCCCATCCCAATAAGGAGATGAGCCACTGCATTCTGTTCTAGCTGCAGTTTCTGAACCATCACCAGGGGAAGGAAGATGGCTGGCCTGGAATGAGACCTCCAGATGATCCCGGGTGCTCATTCTGAGAGCTGCCCATGAGAGCCAAAGTGGGCCACACTGGGCCAACATGTCTGTTTGACCCTGCCATCCCTGCCATGGGGTGGGGCAACCATGGTGTCCACTATGGAAGGTCACCATGGTTGCCTGTCATGGTGGGGGTGAGGTTCTGGGCATGGGTGGGGGCAGGGCTGGCCACCAGCATGTCTGTTGTAGCCCCTACTCACCCAGGGCATGCAGGCAGTGGGGTGACTTGTAAGTCACGGGCACTGTGCCTCTCCCTGAACCAGAGAGTGGTGGCTGATGCTTCCTGCCCCGCCTCTAGCTGGGTCACTGTCGTACTTCCCATACATCTTTTTTAACCCTTTGTGACCTTCCCTAAACTCCTTAGGCACACCTTGTGGTGGTTTGATTAGGGTAGTCAGGAATGAAGTACATATGGAGAGAAGAGGCAGCAGGGGCAATATTTTTAAAAGTTGGCTACTAGAGAAATAAAAAACAACTTACATATCACATATGTAGACCTGAAACAAGTAGTGAATTTATTATCCATGAATACTATCTGAATTCTCGGTTAGCCCTTCAAGTACCCAACCCTATACTTGTAATGCAGTTTCATGCAGTTTCTTTGCCTATAGGAGCCTTAAACTGCCAATCATTCCACAGATTTGCCAGGAGAGCTGCCACAGCAACTGCTATCAGGGCCTCACTACTTTGGTCATGAGGATGAAAACTGTATATGTTGGTCATATAAAGCATTTACATTTAGTGCCTTGGAAGAGCCCTTCTGGTGTGACTCAGCTGCTCTGCTCTGGGACCACTGTGCCAAGGATCCTAGATTCCATGCTGCCCATTGATTGCCCAAGCCTCCCATCTATCAGCTGGTTTATAAAATAAGTGGGCATTTACATACTTCTCCCCATTTTATAATCAAAACAGGGAGTTGTCCGATCCTATGAGAGTAGTGCCTGACCTGCAAATGGTGAATCAGGTAGTGCATATTCAATGGGTATTTCCATTTTGGAGGGTAATCTTTTCAGCTCTAAAAAATTCCTGAGTACAGAGACAGTTTTTCATCTTCCTAAGGAGACAAACATGTCTGGAAGAGTTGAAGATTGTAATGCTCCCAAATTGTGTTTGTAGCTGTACAGCAGGCTAACCAAAAGATATGTGAAAGGGTTGGGGTGTGGGTGGGGGGTCAAATGAATATGGAATACAAGAATATACTCCTAGATTTAGAAGGCATTTCCTACGTCAAAAAGACTATTGGGTATAAGCCTACTACTTGCCACTTGTTTCACAACCACACCTTTTTATGTTCATGACAAAGGGATTGAATTTCTAACATGATTGCAAAACTTGCTAACATCAGAGGACTTAGCTGCCTCAGTCTTAGGGTGAAAACAGACATGATGATAACCACCCTTTAACCACCCTTGGTGGTCATTTATGCATGTTGCAGGGCTGCATAGGGCAGAAATACAGCCCTGCACCATGAATAAATAACCACCAAGGGTGGATAAAGGGTGGTTAGTGTCATGTCTGTTTTCACCCGTAGGCCATTTTTACATGGACACCCCCCCGAGGGTGTTCTGTCGGGTGTTGGGGGGGGGCATCCGTGTAAACGGCTGGTGGTGGGTGGTAAGATGGGTGTGCACCCGTGTAAACACTAGAGGTGGGAAAACCGGTTCTACCGGTAACCGGTAATGCCAGTATTAGGTGTTCCAGATTTCAATCTGGTAATCCAATAATCCAGTAACCCGTACCAGATCTTTTTAATGGTACAGGTTACCGGATCTTTTACATTGGGGAAGGTGGCAGTTGGCAGCTTTTGTCATGTTAGTTTGTTTTTAAGTACTGAGTCTCTCCCTACCCCCAACCAGAGGTGCAAATGGATACATTTTGCACCTTTTTTACCCTTGGTAAAATTGGTTGAATTTTTTTAAATCAAAAAGGTCATCCAATCCTGGAGGTTTCTGTAGGGTATGGGCACTTTAACTGACTGCTGGTGCTGGCCAATAATCTTGTTTTTTTCTTTCTTTCTGGGAGTTTCTGGAGCTTGTGCTTGCTTGGCCAGCCATTTTACAGCAGCCTTGGAGACGAAATGATCCACAGAGCTGCTGGAGGCGTGCGTGCGTGCAACTGTTGGTAAGTTTGGGGTTCCCTGATTCCCTCTAGTACAGGATCTCCTTGGTGCCCTTAGCAAGGGGGATGGAGAGGTTGGCACTAGTGGACTGCCTGGGTAGGGTACCACTAGACTTAGGGATAGGATGTGTGTGGAGGGGGTGATTTTAGCCAGCAGGACATGTGATGGGGTGGGGGTGGGGTGGGCAGCATGGTGAGCAGTGGGCACATAGGGCAGGGCACTGGGAAACAGTGGGCAAGGGCATGCCATGCTGAGAGTTTTTTCCACTGGCACAGGGGGCGGGGAATGGTGGCCTTGCCACCATGGTGTGTTATGTGTGTGTTTGTCTCTAGTCCTGTCTTGCTTTGGGGTGCACTGTGTGGGGGTGCCCCCATGCTTGGCCACTGACCTGCTTGTGGGTGCTGTCTTTGTTTGGCTTGGAATGGGTTATGGTGTTTTTGGTCTCTAGACCTGTCTTGTTTTGGGGTGCACTGTGTGGGGGTGCCCCCATGTTTGCCCACTGCCATGCTTGTGGGTGCTGTCTTTGTTTGGCTTGGAATGGGTTGTGATGTTTTGGTTTCTAGCCCTGTCTTGTTTTGGGGTGCACTGTGTGGGGGTGCCCCCATGTTTGCCCACTGCCGTGCTTGTGGGTGCTGTCTTTGTTTGGCTTGGAATGGGTTGTGGCAGGTGTAGTGGCTGACTGTCTGTCTGTCTGAGGCTTCTTGGAAGGTGAGCCAGTGGGGGATGGGATGTGGGAAAGCTGGCTGCCTGGCTGTGCCCACTTGTTTTGGGGTGTGTGGGGGTGCGCACTGCAAACTATTTTAGTTGGTGTCTGGGTGAGGGTTCCCAATACACCAAATTTTAGTTGGTGTCTAGTTTCTTTCTATGAGACTGCAGTGCAAAAAAAAAGGCAATTGCCATCAATCTTCTCTTTGCTGAACTAAACACTGGCTGTCTTGTGTGAGGCTTTTTTGGAAGCTGAGCCAGTGGAGGATGGGATGTGGGAAAGCTGGCTCCCTGGCTGTGCCCGCTTGTTTTGGGGTGTGTGGGGGTGCCCAGTGTGGTGCCCACTGTGTTACCTTTGATTTTGTTTTTTGTTTTTTTGTGTTCCTTTTGTCCTGTGTGCACTGTGTGGGTTGGTGACAAATGTGGCTTGCTGTGTGCTTGCTTGTGTTAACTTTGCTTGTGTGCTGTGTTCAGGTTTGGGGGTGTGAGGTGCCACACTGCTAGTGTGCACGGTGGCTCACTGGTGTGGATTGCGTGTTCTTTGCTGGTTGGCACTGGTGCCATGCTGCTTGGTAGTCTGGCAGGGCCTGGCTGACAATGCCTGGCTGACAATGCCAGGGGGTTCCCCAGTTTTTGAACCTGGTGTTCGATCCAGGTTTGGGACTGGGTGGGGGGTCCCTGGTTGCCAGGCCAATAGTGGGTCCTGTGTGCAGCACTGTGTGGGTTGGTGACAAATGTGGCTTGCTGTGTGCTTGCTTGTGTTAACTTGGCTTGTGTGTTGTGTTCAGGTTTGGGGGTGGGGGGTGCCCCACTGCTAGTGTGCACAGTGGCTCACTGGCATGGCATGCATGTTCTTTGTTGGTTTGGCACTGGTGCCATGCTGCTTGACAGTCTGGCAGGGCCTGGCTGACAATGCCTGGCTGACAATACCAGGGGGTTCCCCAGTTTTTGAACCTGGTGTTCGCTCCAGGTTTGGGGGTGGGGGGGTCCCCGGTTGCCAGGCCAATGGTGGGTCCTGTGTGAAGCACTGTGTGGGTTGGTGACAAACGTGGCTTGCTGTGTGCTTGCTTGTGTTAACTTGGCCTGTGTATTGTGTTCAGGTTTGGGGGTGGGGGGGTCCCCTGGTTGCACAACACAGTGAATTAAAAAAAATAATCTTTTTCATCCTCCAGCCACTGGACTTTGTTGGACTGTGGCAACGTTGGACATCACATGTGAGTGAGAGTGTCGGCTGCGGGTAAGCGAGCATTGTTTCAAGCATGCACACTTACTGCACCACCACACCTAGTACCCTACCATCTACACCTCTACCCCACCTCCTACCCCACCTACCCCACCACCCCACTCCTCTACCCCACCCCCTTTGCCCTACCCCTCCTCTACCCCACCCCCTAGTTCTTTTTCTACCCCACCTACTCTACCCCACCCTAGTTCTTCTACCCCACCTACACTCTACCCCACCTATACCACCAAGCTCATCACCACCCCACTTTAGAGTTTAGAGTGAGTTAGACTTAGACAGTTAGACTTAGACTTAGACTAGTTCTCCTAGTTGAACAACCCCAGTTAGTTTTTTTTTATAAAGTTACAACCCAAGTTAGTTGTTTTAAACACACACACACACACACACACACACACACACACACAAACACAAACACAAACATACACCTGTTGCTGGTGGTTCTTTCTTGGTGACACAATCAGTGACAGCTTAAAGATGAGCGGCCAACATGGAACTAAGAAACCAGCCATGAGTTGCAGTGCCGGAAGAAGCAAGAAGCCTCTTCCTCTTAGGCGGCTTACTCTGACTGGCACAGGGACACCAGAGGTAAGGCCACCTGTGGCCTCTTCCTCAAGCACACCAGCTTCAAGTGCGCCCAAGATTATGGTCTCTGGATGTACCTTAAAGCCACTGCAGAGGCTGGGATCATGGGAGGAGGGAGCTTCTTCCTCCCAGTCAATGGCTAGCAGTAAGAAGAAGGGGGCTTCTTCTTCATCTGGTAGTGCAGTTGACTTTTCACTGGCTACCTCCTCTGCTTCTGCTCCTGCTCCTAGTGCGCCGCTGTCCTCTGCGCAAGAACTCACACGCATTCAGTTGCCTACTTCCCTGGCCACATCCTGCACTGACACACACTCTAGCGCACCTCCAACCCTGCCCTCTCCCCTTGACGACACACACCATAGCACGCCTGTGTCTCCTCTGGCCCCGCCCTCTACACCCACACATGCTGTGCCTGCTGCCATCACCCCTTCTGCAAGTGTTGCACCGAGCACTGCCTTTGAGAGGTCTACTCCCAGTCGTACTGCTCCTGCCCTTCCAGGAACAAACACAAAGAGGACCACATCCTGGGTGTGGTCCCATTTTGATAGCTGGGAGAAAGACAACTCAAAGGCAGTGTGTGAGCACTGCAATGACAAGATCAGTCACGGTGACTCTGATCCCATGAAATGGGGCACCTCTGGCCTTAGGAGGCACATGGAATGTCACCATGGGCACCTCTGTGATCCCAAGGGGGCACGTTCCAAGCAACCACATGGGGAGGTGGTAGTTGTAGAGGTGGTGGGTGATAGTTCCTCAGAGGAGGAGGAGGAGGAGCCCTCTTCCACTCTCACTACAACTGCTACCGCTGGGTCGTCTCATGATGGCGCCAAAACCACCCCCCATCCCCAGAAGAGGCAGAGGAAGAGCGCTATCTGCTCATCCCGGCCCAGTAATTCCCTGTCATCATCCTCCCAGCAGACTGTAACTGTGCTCTGGGAAAAGAGGCAGCCTTTTGCACCAAGACACCCCTGGGCTGTGGCCATCACCAAGGCAATCACAGAAGCGATTGCCCTGGATGAGCGGCCATTCAGCCTTGTTGAGAGTGTTGGGTTCAAGCGGCTGTTGAATTTGCTAGAGCCCAGGTACAGTGTCCCTTGCCACAAAACCTTCCACTCCAAGGTTGTCCCATCTCTGTATGGGAGGGTGAAGTCCCAGATCTTTGTGGAGTTCTCATGCACAGAGGGGACCATGGTACATTTTACCATGGACCTGTGGACTAGCCAGAGTGTGGTCCATACCTATCTGGCGTTGACCGCACACTGGTGGCAGATGTCACCAGTAGCTGTCACCAGCGCAGCGAGGAGCAGCAGCAGCAGCACTGGAGGAGCGGTGACCTCTGGCAAGCCATGCTGGGCATTGCTTGATGCCTGTGTGTTTGACAAAGATCACACAGTGAAGGAAATCCTTGGGGCGATTAGATCCATCCTGGGTAGGTGGATCCATGCTGAGGGATCTAGCTCCAAGGTCAGTTACTTTGTAACCAATAATGCCTTGAATATGGTTGGAGCCATGAGTCAGGGTGGCTATACCCATATTCACTGCAGTGCGCACATTCTGAATCTGATGGTTCATAATGCCATCTCTGGGACAGAGGCCATGGTAGAGATCCTTGGAACTGCCAGGAAGATTGCCGGTTTCTTCAACTGGTCAGTTTCAGCCAGCCGGGCGCTGCAAGAGAAGCAGGAGGAGTTGGGCTCTCATCTTCACCAGCTGATTCGGGATGTGGTGACAAGGTGGAACTCCACCTTTTTTATGCTTCAATGACTCCTGGAGCAGAAGGAGGTCCTGCACGCCCTATGCTTGGTGTGGGGCATTGGGGCACCACCACTGTCTGGGAAGGACTGGACAGCGGTGGAGCAGCTGACGCAGGTTCTGGAGCCATTTCACATTGGCACGGTGGACCTCAGCTTGGAGGCTTCCAGTCTGTGCCAAGTGTTACCGCTTTTCATGATCCTGCAGTGATGAATGCAGGCATTTGTTTCTCGCCGTGACCTTTGTGAGTCTGTGAGGGCGCTGTCAGTGGAATTGGCTGGTAATTTGTAAAGACATTTCAACGTCTTGCTGGAAATTCAGTCACATTTCCTGGCAGCGCTACTTGACCCACGGGTTAAGTGGAAGATGGCTGCGCTCATCATTCCCTTCAGGACCTACAGGGGCGACCTCGTCAATGAGGTGTGGCAGTATTGCCAAGCGCAGCTGCCCCGCAGCATGAGGCAAATGCTACTGCTCCTTCAGGGGTTGCAAGTGGGGGGCCAGTCTGCCATGACTCTTTCATGGCTGGAGGAATGGGTGGAGGAGGATGCAGGACCTCCATGTGAGTCGGAGGACTGAGATATTGCAAATACTTATGTTTCACAATATCTTGCCAAGCCCCCATACCCTGTATCCACTAAACCATGGACTACTGGTCATTGAAGATCCATGTGTGGCCCCCACTTGCAAAGGTAGCAGTGCGATACATCTCGTGTCCTCCTATGAGTGTATCATTGGAGCGGGTGTTCAGTGTAGCAGGAGACATTGTGACCTCACATCACTCTAAATTGGACCCAAAGACAGTGGAAGAGTTGGTCTTTCTCAAAACTAACTTTCCCCTTCTTGGGTTCATGGAGGGCGAGACCTTTGACTGGGGGACATGATGTGCTTGCCCAGCCCCAGGGGATATCCTCTCCGGCTACCTTCACTCCCTTGCACCTGTGCACATCCTGACAAGACTCAGGCAAATTACATCGGCCTGCAGTTTGGTCAGCGGTGTCATTGATGAGCTCACAGCAGCAGGTGGTCTCAGTTTGCACAGCCAGCATGCACTCGCAGCAGGGCAATATTCCCAGTCCAAGCACGCCACCAGGGAAAAGTAGGAGGAAATCTACTACTTATTCCCATATATTGCCGGTCCACAAGTTGCCTCCTTTGATCCCATTCCATCCAGGAGGAAGGGCAAGGAGTGCACTCATCTGCGCCTTGTCTCTGCACCTTGTCTGCGTCATGTCTATCATGCACTCACACACTGGACATGCGTGGGGTGGCTGCCCCCACCCCCAGAAGACGTGCAGAGGGCTTTGGGAGGGCAGAATGTCTTCTGGGGGCGGGGGCCACTCCCCAATGACACGGACCGTTCCCCACACCAGTCCCTCTCCCGCAGCACCCTCCCAGCATCCACACACTGCTTAGGGAAAAGTAACACAGGCTGAACAACTTTTCATGGTAGCACGAGGGATTGTACAAGAAGAACATGAAAACTTGGAATCCCAGAAAATCAAACAGAAAGAAGTTCGGGATCGCTTGGATCGAGTGTCCCAGGAAGACGCGCAGTACTTAGAAGAACTGGCTATGGTGGAGCACAGCTTGCTGCAGGAAGAGAAAAGGTATTGAAGAGAAAGGTATCGAAGAGAAAGACACGCAGTACTTAGACACGCAGTACAGAAGACACGCAGAAAGACAGAAAGACACGCAGTACTTAGAAGCTGTCTCTTATACACATCTAGATGTGTATAAGAGACAGGTTCTAGGGGCCATGATTGGTGTCCTAGGTTTGACTTACATCAATCGAGTGAGGCTGCAAGAATTAAAAGCCTTAGTTCTTGAAGCACAAAAGGGTCCCAGGAGTCTCCAGGAAGCCATCAAAGAACAGGCCTCTAGCCATCACTTGCAGCAGAAGGATCTCAGTGACATCATTGCTAATCTGAAAAACATGTTGCAAACCGGGATTGTGTCCTCACAGGAAACGAAGGAGGGTGTGTCCATTGCTAAAGGAGGCACAAAGCTTAGCAAACTGGAAGATAATTTAGGACAAATGGCTGCTGAGGTACAAATATCAAGCTTGAAGTTCATTCCAAACCTGTGGAAAAAGTGATGCTTAATTGCTTGGCTCTTCAACAGAAGGAAATGGCCTGCCCTTAGGAGAGCAGGATTTGATTCTAGAACTATGCAATACAGAACTGAGACTGTTCCCCACACCAGCCCATTCCCCACACCAGCCCCCCTGCCGCAGCACCCTCCCCATCCACACACCGCTCTCTCTCAACCAAGCTCCAGCCCGGCCCAACATGCGTGGGGTGGCTGCCCCCGCTCCCCGGAAGATGCACAGAGGGCTTTGGGAGGGCGGAACGTCTTCCAGGGGGTGGGGGCCGCTCCCCAACAACACGGCCCATTCCCCACACCAGCCCCCCTGCTGCAGCACCCTCCCCATCCACACACCGCTCTCTCTGAACCAAGCTCCAGCCCGGCCCAACATGCGTGGGGTGGCTGCCCCCGCTCCCCGGAAGATGCACAGAGGGCTTTGGGAGGGCGGAACGTCTTCCAGGGGGTGGGGGCCACTCCCCAACAACACGGCCCATTTCCCACACCAGCCCCCCTGCCGCAGCACCCTCCCCATTCACACACCGCTCTCTCTGAACCAAACTCCAGCCCGGCCCGACATGCGTGGGGTGGCCGCCCCTGTCCCCCGGAAGACACACAGAGAGCTTTGGGTGTCTGACTGTGTCTGTCTAGAAGAGGACTCTTGCAATGACACTCATTGAGGACAGGACACAGCAATGGCAGAAGAATAATTGATTATGTAACACTGCCAGCAGTGCACTGCATGTGTATGACACATTGCTGCCTTATAGCATCATTGTGTGTTCTGCAGATCCTATGATGTCATTAGGAAGCTCTGTGTCTGCTCTGTAGCCTTGCCTAATGCCTGCCTGAGTGCTACCATCATGGAAAACAACTCCCCTCCCCACCACCATCACTGCTCCTCCAGACGCAGTATGACTTAATTCCCCATGGATTAAAATACAAATAATTTTTGAGGGTTTAGTCCTTCCATGTCAGAGGCTCCAGCAGCACCCCAGCTATGGCACCTCATCTGGAACAGACTGGACCACAAAGACAGAAGATGAATGCCAGCCACCCCCAATGAGTGCATAGCATGACACAACTGGGGTCCTTTGTCCTCAGCGGGTGTTTCTGATGAGCCTCTGAAGAGAAAGGGTCCCTGTGTGTCTCAGTAGCCTAGCCTGAAATAAAAAGCATTCCACACCCTGGAGTCTGACTTGACTGTGTCTGAAAAGAGGACTCTTGCAATGACACTCATTGAGGACAGGACACAGCAATGGCAGAAGAATAACTGAATATGTAACACTTCCAGCAGTGCACTGCATGACACATTGCTGCCTTTTAGCATCATTGTGTGTTCTGCAGAGCCTATGATACTATTAGTCAGCTCTGTGTCTGCTCTAGCCTTGCCTAATGCCTGCCTGAGTGCTACCATCATGGAAAACAACTGTCATTCCAGAGGAGATTAAACCAAGAGCACCAGTAGGTGATGAGTCAACATTTGGGTTTGGACATGGTTGGGACAGGGTTACCCCCATCCCATATGTGATGCGTGTGCATGCGGCATTGCGTAATGCATAGACAAAGTAAACAAACACACACTCACACTCCAAATTTGCCCTCCCCCACCACCCAGTGGACTCTGGCATGAATGGTGAATGAATAAATTAATGAACCACTGACCAGGTCTAGGACTAAGCCTTCAGGCTGAACCCTGTGACCCAGTGGACTCAGGCGTGAATGGTGAATGAATAAATTAATGAACCACTGACCAGGTCTAGGACTAAGCCTTCAGGCTGAACCCTGTGACCCAGTGGACTCAGGCATGAATGAAAGAACCTTTCCTTTTCCCTTCCATGGAAATGAGCCCTTAATAAATCTTACCTGTGTGAGTGTATCTGTGTGAATTGAGAAATGGGCGGTGGTGAAAGGATATATTCCCATTCCCATCATCACCCCGCAAAAAGGAACCATTACACTGGACTGGTGGCCAAGGAGGGAATGAAGATCGAGGATTCAGAGGTTCAGGGTAAAGGTAGGCAAAGCAAGCAATGTGAATATTGTAATAATAATAATAATAATAATAAATTTAATTTTTTTTAAAAAAAACAACCTTGTTGGCCATGGGGTCTAAAATGGGGGCTGTGGGGCAAAGTGTGGTCTGGTGGTACTGGTTGATTAGTCAGTTAGAATCACTTGTATTTTTACTTTTTTGTGTGTGCTGGGGGCTGGCTGGGGGCTGGTTGGTGGTACTGGTACTGGTACTGGTTGTGGTACAGCAGTCACTGGTTGCACTGGTGGTACTGGTGATACTGGTTGGGTTAGTAGCAGTTAGATTCACTTGTGTGTGCTGGGGGCTGGCTGGGGGCTGTGCCTGGTTGTACTGGTACTGGTTCTGGTTGTACTGGTTGTACTAGTGGTACTGGTACTGTTGGAGTTACTAGTAGTAGAGTTAGCAGTTAGATTCACTTGTGTTTTTACTTTTTTTGTGTGTGCTGGGGCTGGCTGGGGGCTGGCTGGTGGTACTGGTACTGTTTGTACTGTTTGTACTGGTTGTACTGGTGGTCCTGGTGGTACTGGTTGGTTAGTTAGCATAGCAGCAGGTAGATTCACTTGTGTTTTTTACTTTTTTGTGTGTGCTGGGGGGTGGCTGGTGGTTGTACTGGTGGTACTGGTGGTACTGGTTAACAGTTAGATCCACTTGTGTTTTTACTCTTTTTTTGGTAATTGAATTGCATTGGCAGGTAATTTCGGTTTTACTTTTCTCTCCCATTGATTTCAATGGGAAAAGTTGCCCATTGATTTCAATGGGAAAAGATCCAGTACCAGTATACCATTTCTAATCCGGTAATCCAGTATTCAGAGATCCGGTATCCGGTAAATCCGGTAACCGGTATTTTCACCCAAGTCCCACCCCTACTAAACACCATGTGTGGTGGGTGTTTGTGCATGCGCGCTTCTGACGCACACCCACTTACACCCAGAACTCACCCATCTCCATTTACGTGGCCCTCCAGGAAACAAGGAAACCCAATGGGTGGAGGTGGGTGGGTGTCCATGTAAATGACCACACACCCACCTCCACACACAGCGGTCAAACACCCATACCCCCACCAACCTCCGTCCATGTAAAAATGGCCTTAGTTGTAAAAAACATAAGTGGTTCTATTAAAAATCCTTGCAGCTCAAAACCAAAATTGATAGCATGATTTCTAATATGCCAAATATATATGGATAGATTAAAGTGTAAGGAGAACATGATAGCCATGTTAATCCCAAATGTAAGAGATGGGAGGACCTTAGTTTGGATTTTTGTATCCAACCTTTTAAGAAAGATTAACTTTTAAAATTATACATTGTGTTGTTCACCAAGACTGTACATCAAGAGTGGGGAATATTTTCCCTTCCAGGGGCCACACTGAATATTAGTACAAGCTCCAAGGGCTGTTTTTTTGTGGAAATACCAAGGAGTGTGCTCATGAAGAGGATGGTCTCTATTCCCTTAACCTAAACTCAGTGGGAATAGGAACTGGATCCAGGGGCCTGATATAGGAACAGGAAATGGGCCAAATAAGAAACAGCCATGGACCGTACCTTCTATATGTGGCAATTAATGTTTTAATAATCCATCACTTTTAATTTATTGTATTTTTTTAGTATTTATTTCTCTATACGGGGCAAAACCTTATGTGATAGTGCAGAGTTGCCGCCACTAACTGTTCTGGAGTCGGACTGGGGTGCCACTCTCACCCTGGTCAGGATTGAGTCAGGTTGCGGAACAAACATTCATGCAGCCAGGCCCAGGAGGGCGGGCACCGCATGAAGATGCGGTCGGCTGGCCCTGCACTCACGCTGTTCCCAGAAGCTCACCTCCCTCCCATGACGAGAGGTCATAGCAGCCAATGACAGCCACTATGGCCACCCATCATGGGGACTACTCTGGACTGGGAAGAAAAAGCAGGCTAGCACATGTGTTCTCTGGTTGGGCAGGTCTTTCCCCAGGCATGATAGGGGCTAGCCTGGGCTGTGACTCTGGTGGTCTCCAGAGTCACAGTCCACGAGCCATCACCATACCTGGGGAAACTCCAGGGCAAATATCTGTATGCTCCTTAACAAACATGATGTGGCCCATGGTTAATTTTGGTAATTTCTGGTAATTTCTGGTGGTATTGGTATTTTTCAGTAATTTCTGTTATTATTGGTAATACCCAAAATTACAAGAATGGCAGAAGTTAGTGAAAAATCATGGAAAATGTCAAAAATGTCAGTAGATTTCCTCCTCGCTACTGAAAAGTTTGAATTTCCGAATGGAACGAGAGCACCTGCTCTTGGTTCAGGGCAGGCCTACACAAAGGTTCACAGTGGGTCATGGTCAGATTAACACTCACAGTGACTATAATAGGAATAGCATAGTTAAAAAGAAGTTATAGTAGAAGAGAAGTGTATACATAGCGAATTTTCACTGAAAAGATTTCTTTATTAAAGACTTTATCAGAAAACCATGTTTTTTTCATTTAAACATCTACAATGGACATGATCCAGAACTCACAGATGCATGGCTTCCACGTGATTTGCATGCACACCACAGTCCCTGCAAAGGGAGTTCGTGGGGGTTGCACATAGTTGCACGTGTGCATTCATCTGCAGGGTTTAGAATCAGATCCAATATTTGGTAATGTTCCTTGTTCATTTGTATTGATAATTTGCAATTTCAAGTTGTCAAATGACTTCACACTTGACATTGCAACAGATAATTGGCCATATTCAAACACACAGTGGCAGGTAAACACCTACTCTATTAAATGTTTGACCCTCAATCACATATACAATGATTTAACTTCTCTAAATACTGCATATTGTGGTTCTGTTCTAATTAGTTCTTTTTCTCTTTCATGGAACACCCTAACCACTATATAAGGACTATGTTAAACCTTTTGGTGAGGCTGGCAGTTATCTCGCACCATTTAGGATTACATGTTAAAGTTATAAATTTGCCTAGTTTTCCAAATTTCCGCATCATGGCAACTTGGTAGTATGTTGCATATTTTTTGGACTACCAACTAATATTGCTGGTAGTCAATGTAAGAGTCAACATGGAGTGTAGTCTGGTTTTCTCTCATATACTGTAAATGATTGGCCTCTGTCAAAAATGTACATCCTAAAGTGTGCGCTTGGGCATAGGGCAATGCTGTGGGTTTGGCCCTTTTGCTGTCAGTTTGCCAAGATGTGCCCAGTAGGGATGTGTGAATGCAGTTTGGGCATTCTGTGTTCAGCCCGAACTCGGCCAGTTCAGATGGTCAAACTGAACAGCTGAACCGAACGCCCGAAGTCCCGAACAGTTCAGCTCCATCGGGCTGAGAAAAACAGGGCTACCAGGCCCAGGGGGGTGGGGGGTGGGGAGAGGGCACAGCTGAGGAGCAGACCTCCTGGCTCCAGGAGTTAAGAGGCTTGGACTAGCAGCCAGCCTGCCCAATCACCATCCCTCTTTTCCTCAGACCACTGGCTTCACAGTCTGCAATTGGCCACAGGGTAGGCTGCATTTGGGCATGTTTGGGTGGGAAAAATATGGCTGGCAGGCCCAGGGAGGGGAGGCAGCTGAGGAGGGTTGGAGGGAGGCTTGGACTAGCATCCAGCCTGCCCAATCACCATCCCTCTTTTCCTTAGACCACTGGCTTGGCAGTCTGCGATTGGCCATGGGCTAGGCTGCACAGAGCCAACGGGGCTTGTGGTAAGACGGGCGCAGCAAATAACAAAAGTTATTNCTCCCTACCCTCCAATGAATCCTTCCCTCCTCCCTGTATATATTCCATCCCTGATTCCCTTCCCCTGCTTGGGGATTTAGTTAGAGTAACATTAGATAGATTTAGGTTTCATTTCAGTTTTTGTACCCCGCCCTGTGTTGTTTGTTGTGAGCTGTCTGTGTTCCCCCCCATCCCTGTGGATAGATAGATAGATAGATAGATAGATAGATAGATAGTGTGTAGTAATGATTCAGTTTTAAAATTTGAAAGTTTGAACGTTTATTGTTGTTATTAATAACCGGGCGTAGACAAAGGCCATAGCCCATAAAATACACATTAAAAAAGCAAGGTTCAATATACAAAAACTATAATTCCAAAATCACTTATCATAAATTTAACTCGCTTGTCATAACATCTATAACATCCACAACTTATTTTGGGTAGATCTCAAACTTCGTAATATCTATATTCTAAGGACTAAATAGCTTGAAGTTCAAAAATCGTTCACGAATTGTGGATTATTTTAACAGAAATTTGGCTATGGCCTGGGTGACTTCAGGGAATTGGTCAGTTAGTAGGATTATTGCAAGTTCTGAGGTTGATCTTCCTGGATAACTAATCAATATTGAATCCAGATGTTGCGTTCTAATCTTGTGATAAAGTTGGCATTCTGATAGAATATGACTCACTGTTTCAACCAGCTGAAAATCAAAAGGACACAGCTGATCTGCAAAAGGTGTCCCGGCAGAATGTCCTTCCAGAACCTTCGAGGGGAATACATTTAGCCGGGCCAAAAGAAATTTTTTCCCAATGCTGGGGACATTTTATTTTGCCAGTAATTGGCAATCTGGCCAACCTTAGGAATTAAATCTAAATAGACCCCTAAATCTAAATAGACCCTTAAAGATGGTGAAGCCTTAATTGTAGCTATATCCTCCTGTCGGACGATATTCTCTATCCTTCTATATATTTCTGACTTAGCCGCCGGAAGTCCCTTGCTCCATAAATATGCTACCGAGAATCCCAATTTAGCTATAGAATCTCTCATTGTAAGAGACCATGAGGATTCAAAATTTTCTTTGGCAAGTAGAGGAAATAGTCCTGATTGAGGGAGTATTTCAGCACACAACCAGAGTGACAGGGCATATTTCAGTGCTCTCATATTCCATCTGAGTTGTACAAACTCCAGCGTGGTGATAGCCGAAACCACACCCACAGGTAGCTGGAGAAGTTTCCTCAGAAATATGGATTGGACTTTATCCAAGTTTCAAGTTTGTTTATTGTGGCACAGGCTTTCGCCATGGCCAAAACCATATATATAAATTTGTTAAAACAACACTTACAATTTACACATGTTGTGCTTATCCATTCCGATAGGATTCCCACCAAAACATACATACACAACAAACCATAAATTGATCGTCATGACTAACCGATAAACATAATATGCTTAATAATGTTATTATGCATATTAATATGCATAATAACATTATAAAAATAAAAAGAGAGAGAGATCCAAATTTCAATAGCAAATCTTATCACCCCTTTAATCCATGCAGAAACCCCTATAAACCATCTTATCCTCCTATATACTTCTAACCTGGATCAGTTCTTTCTCTCCCAAAGTACCTTAATTTATTTTGATCCAAATTGAATGAGCGGGTAACTGCCCAAATTGATGCTCCATAAAGCAACCTTTGCATTAAAGACCTTAAGAGCCATAATCTCTCTTCCAACTCCCTTTTTAGCAAAATAATTCAGGATCATAGCACCCATACCTGTTGTTTGGTTTAAGTCCGATTTGGCCTGACATTCCCAATTACCTGTTTTACAAAGAGTGATAACAAGATCAGCAACCCGAGTTCACTGCACCAAAAAATCTTAAATTCTGTAACCAGTGAAGTCAAACTCTGCAAATTCACCAGAAGCATTATTTGCATAATTAACTTGGCTTGCTTTGCAACTATTTATACATGCAAATGTAAGCCAATACCCCAACAATTGGGATCTAATTTTCCCTGTAATAGGGGGAACACCCACCTCGACCCTCGGCCCTTGGCGACCGGAGTACCCAAAGGGACGCCCAAGATAGTTCTGAGAAGCTTATTTTGTAATGTCTCCAAGCAGTCTCAGTTTTCAATTCCCCATATCTCTGCTCCATTGTCATGCGGGCCCCGTGTCACCACTATGGGGTTCAGCCCCGACTCCCAAGGCTACAGGGGCAGGGGCGCCCCCCTACTTTCCCAACTTCAGCAGGACAGGTCAGCCCCACTGTCAGGGCTCATGCGCAGGCTGCTCTGGCATCCCCAGTAACGCCGCAGGACCAGGGCAGGGCAAGTGCTGACGTTGTGGGAGCGGCGGCACGGCCGGCACGACGTTCCACACACATCACAGTATGGCAGGGGGACGGGGCCATGACTACATAAGGCCAGTGCGGGGAAGGCCCCGGCGCTGGTGAAGGAGTTGTGGAAACCAGCCGCTTCCAAGCTAAGTGTGATATTTCTTGTGCCTGTCTTAAACGTGGCTTGTTTGTTGTCTCCCCTTCCTTTGTCCCCCTTGAATCTAAAGACTGAGTGTGTGGGTGAGTGAGACTGCATGCGTGTGTGGACCTCCTTTCCTTCCCCCTGCCTGGGCAGACCCTCATCGACCCATGAGTGCTCCCTGTATCTGTCCTCACCTGTGTGGACCCCGTACCCTGGTTCCCCTTCACTGCTACCCCCCACAATCCCCCCATCCCCCCATCCAGTGTGGGTTGTGATTGTGCACCGGGTGTGTGGTGTGGGTCTTGTTCTGCCTCTGCCTCCTGCACCCTATGATGATAGGGGCCCAGTCTCAATGAGACAACTTGGGCTCACATACTATCCTAACGGGCATTTTCAGAGCGTTTCCTTGAATCAGGAGGAAAGGGTCTACAGACAGGGGCATGAAACAGTGAGAGCATGCCCTTTCCTTCACCCCTACCCCCCTGACAGATTTACCAGCATACATATTGGCCCCGGGAGTGGGGGTTATGGATATAGCCGCAGAGATGGCAGAACTTATGGGCAGGAGGGGCAGGATATACATTTTAAATAAATAAATAAATAATAAAACTTATTAGGGTTGTTCGCTCCTTGGCCTTAGAGGTCAAGGACCTGCATGAAAAACAGGACACCCTGGCAGCTGTGGTGACAAAGTCAGGGAGTGGTTCCTGCTGGAACCGCAGGGGTAATCCCTACAGTCCCCCTCCTGCCACCACCACTGGCACCAACCCCAGCCGCCGTAGCAGTTACCCGGGAACCTGGGGGGCCCGTATAGATAAATTCACAGGAGATCGGAAGGCCTTTCAAGGATTCCTGGCCCTCTGTAGGTTGACCTTTACCACACAGCACACTATGTATAGTATGGATTCCCTTAAGGTGGCACTTATTATGGGGAATTTGGGAGAAACCACCCTCGAGTGGGCAACCACCTTATTACAGAGGGATAGTCCATTACTGACAAATTATGGGGACTTTGTGAAAGAATTCATCACCTTGTTTGACCACCCGCACCATATTAGAGATGCTGATGCTGCCATCATGTCACTAAGATATGCCAAAGGGGGCCTCCTTGACTATATTACTCAGTTCCAGCAATTGGCTCTAGAACTACGTTGGCCAAATGATGTATTAAAAGTCCTGTTCCGGAAGGGATTGAGTGAGGAGCTGAAGGACCAGTTTGCCTTCACTACCCTGCCAGAGACGTGGGAGCAGCTTGCCAACCTAACATTGCAAATCGATGATCATCCGGTGGAGAGACGTTGGGAACAGTGACATGAGCCGCATACCTTCTTCTCCCGACCGGCACTCGCAACACCTCAACCCTCAACGGTCCCGAAGCCGAATGACCCAGAACCCATGCAACTAGTGGCCTCCCGGGGCCCACTGACCAGGGCTGGCCCCAGGAATGTGCCACATGTGCGGCCGCACATGGCCCCGCTGCCAGCTGGGGCCCCGCACTTGCCTGACTGGGCAGCAGGCTGCAGCCAGCTTCTCCCCCAGAAAGTAATTCTTCCTCCCCTTCCTGGCTCCAGACCCCATTCCTCACCTGCCTCTGCCTTCTAGTAGTGCTGCAGCGGCAGCAGCAGCAAGGACACTGGACCGAGCTGGGAGATAAGGCTGTTTACAAACAGCTCCTCCCCACTGCTGATCAGAAGGTTGCTACCTTGTAAAGAAGGTTCTTCGAGATGGCTCCCAACATTCTCACAACTGGATTGTGGTGCTCACCCTGTTCAAATAATAGACCACATGATGGTCTTGAGCTCCTCTGGTATAAAAAGAACCCTCCCCCTCTGAATGACAGTTCCTTTCAACCCTTTCTAGAAATATAAGTAAAGAATTCCATGAGGGGCTGGAAGGGTGGGTGTTGTGAGAATGTTCAAAGCCATCTCAAAGAACCTTGTTTGCAAGGTAGCAACCTTCTCTTCTTCTTGTGGCTCCTCACATGATACATGGCTCCACCAGGTGGGGAGTCCATGGGCGCGCCAGTGCATGGATGGGGCATGCACACACATCTCCATTCACCCACCACTCATCCACACCCACATAGTAACTACCATTTCCCCCAGTTGCTCCGTGCATGGGGATGAGTGGGGTGGTGGTGAGTGGGGATGCATGTTAGGCGAGCGTGCACGCACCCCCACTCACCATGAGCGTGTGAACCACGTCATTCACATGGGGTTCTCCCACCCATGAACACACAGAAATCTGCGTGTTTACGGCTGGGAGGAGAGACCCTTGTAAAAAGGGCCACATTCTCACAACTGTCTTACTTATACTATCTTAGGTAGGAATTTAGGATGTAAAGCAATATCTATTCTGTCTTGGAAAATAAATCTGCAAATATGGTTCTGAGATTATTATGGCTGCTATTTCACTAACTCTTCTTAATGAAGTTATTGCTAACAGGAATACTGTCTTTAAACCTGCACCCCATAACCAGTTCATTTGCACCCCCATATAATCAATTCACGCTGCCCCGTGGGCACAAATTAAATGGTTATGGGTGGGGGCAGCGTGAATAGATTATATGGGGGCGGGGGCAGAAATGAACTGGTTATGGGGTGGGGGCAGCATGAACTGATTATGGGGGCACAACTGAACTGGTTATATGTCTCTTTTCATGGCATAATGCGCTTAATAAGCTAGCTGCATTTTGGGTGTCTTGTGTGTGTGATAGCAGCACCTCTGGACTGGTCACACCGCATGCGTGCACAAGGCACAGGCGGCACTGGCAGCAAGAAGCAACAGGCCCTGGAGGCCAGACTGGCTAAGCTCACCCCCTGGCCCCTCCTCCAGTAAGGCAGTGGACGCAGTCAGTCTCTCTGTGCCTGTGTCACTGCCCGCTTGGCTGCCCCTGCAGTGGAACCACTCCTGGGGAGTGGTGGTAGACACTCGGCTGGGGAGGGGGGGAAGCATTAGGAGGCCATGCTTCTCCATGGTTGCTCGGAGAGGTGGAGAATGGGAATCCTTCCTGTCCAGAGGGAGTAAGTTTTATGTAAATGTATACATTTGCATAATTAGGTGGTGCCTAATTATGCAAATTAGGCCCCGCACCAAGACTTCGCACATGGCCTCACAAACGCTGGAGCCGGCCCTGCCACTGACGGCTGAAGAATGAGAAGAAAGATGGAGACGTCGGGCCTGCTTCTATTGTGGGTATACGGCTTACTTCATCAACAAATGCCCTGCTCTCCTGTCAGAGCAGCGGAAGCAGGGAAACAACAGGGGCCGGGACAGGCAGGGGCCACCCCGGCCATGAATCAAATCCTCTCTACCATTGGGACAGCCTTACAACATCTGTAAGTCCCATTGACTCTTGTCTTAGGGTCACGGCGCTCCTTGGTCGTGTGGGCCTTAGTGGACTCTGGGGCCTTGGGAAACTTTATAGATGAAGGAGTGGTGCGAGCTCACACCATTCCAACCCAGCAAAAACAACAGGCGGAAATGGTGCCCTTGATTGATGGGTCCCCCTTGGTGTCTGGCCCTATCATTACCCAAACTCTACCTTTGCACTGTAACATCAGCACCCATCAAGAACTTTTAACTTTTGATGTTGTGTGTACCCCCTTCTTTGCAGTGGTGCAAGAGGGTCTCAGGTAGCAAGCCTGGCTGAGGCCTTTGGCCGGAGACCCTCAAGAGCTGGATTTGAAACTCTGCCGTCCTGTCTGGTTATAACAATACTAGGCTAAGATGGACCATTGGTTTGACTTAGTTAGGCAGTAGGGATGTGCAAACATGGTTCGGATGTTCAGAGTTCGGACCGAACTCGGTATGTTTGGTGTACCGAACTGAACTCCCAAACCGAACTTTCGAACAGTTTGGAAAAATTCAAAAATTTTTGGATGAGTTTGGGCAGGAAAAACATGCTAAACAAGCCCTGGGAGGAGGGGGGACAGCTCAGGAGCAGACTTCCTGGTGCCAGGGGTGGAGAGGCTTGGAATGGCAGCCTGTGGGGCCCATCACAAGTCCTCTTTGCCTCACACCACTGACTTTGAAGACTGCCATTAGCCACATGCTAGCCTGTATGAAGCCAATGGGGCTTGTGGAAAGGTGGGCACAGCAAAGAAACAAAATTCATTGCCCTCCCCCCTTCCAAATCCTTCTGAGTTAGCCACTGATCCTTTCTGCAGCGTTTTCAGAAGTGTCCCTCTCCCAGTAGTTTGCGTTTCCTCCCCAATCCATTGTCATTCTCCTCCTATTTGCCCATTCCCATACATTTACCTACCTACCATTTATTTACTTTAGATTAGATAGATTTAGGAGTTATTTTTTTATTTTACCCCTCCCTGTGTTCCCTGTATTCAATCTTCCTTCCTCCCTCCCCGCTCCATTGAATCCTTTCCCTCTCCCTCTATATATATTCCATCCCTGATTCCCTTCCCCTGTTTTTTTATTCATTTAGAGTAGCATTAGATTGATTTAGGTTTCATTTCAGTTTTGTACCCCTCCTTATGTTGTTTGTGATTCCCCCCATCCCATAGATAGATAGATAGATAGATAGATAGATAGATAGATAGATAGATAGATAGATTAGAGAGAGTAGATCGTTGTAGGAGTTAGCTTAGTGATAGAGATAGAGATAGTGTTTAGTGATTTAGTTTTAGTTTTTGTAGGACTAGGCCATTGTAGTTATTAGATAATCCATTTAGTTCATAGCATTTAGAACAGTTAATAGCAGTTAGATTTAGTGTAGAGATAGATAGATATAATATTAGATTAAACATTTGAATACATTTTTAAAAAAAAATAAAAATAAAATAAAATATACAAACATTATTATGGAGGGACAAATGGAGAAGGGAAGGAGAGGCCGGTCTGCTGCCCATAGGGGAGGCAATGGGGCACGTGCCAGAGGCAGAAGGGACTGTGCCAGTGGAGTGGCAGCATGCAGCAGCAACTCGAGCCCATCACCACGCCCCAAGCTTTGCAGGCCTGATTTTGGGGCACAGGCTTATGAGGCTAGCGGCACTAGCGGCACTATGGAGGTGGTGGTTAGGCATCACCTCCTGGCAGCATCCTCCACTGCCATGTGGGGCACTGCAACAATTGTATTACAGGAGGCTGAGGCTGTCTCACCTGTGGCTGCAGGTGTAGGTGCTTCAGGGGTCAAAGTTCCGCAGGAGCCAGCATTGTCCCCCATTGTAGAGGCGATCCCCCCCAGAAGTCCAGGTTGTGGATTTCACCCCGGCTGCTAGAGGCAGGGCCCAATCCCTGGGCAATGGCAGCAGGGAGCAGAGCAGCAGCAGCAGCAGCAGCAGCAGCAGCAGCAGTTGCAGTAGCAGCAGCTGCATCTATAGGGGGCAGGGAGAAAGTGCTGCTCAGAGTGGCAGCAGAATGGGGGGCAGTCCATCTGGCTCAGGGTCCCAGTACTCCCCTTCGTGGCCTGAGATTGAGCGAGGCAGACAGCAGTTCTGTGGAGGAGGTATCTGCCGGTGCTGAGGCGATGGCTGTCCCTCAACAAGCTGTGTCGCCCCCATGTCCTTCTCTGGCTCCCAGCAGTGCATCACCCGTGCAAGCCAGAAGGCAGAAGGGGGCAAAAAATCTTTGGTCTGGGAGCATTTTAAGTTGGTGCGGGCGGACGATCCCCAGGAGGTGCAGTGCAGTTTGTGCCAGAAGGTGGTGAAGCATGGGCAGGTGCTCACCAACCTTGGCACAACTGCCATGGTGAGGCACCTCAAATCATGCCACAGTGCTGTGCTGCTAAGCGGGCAGGCAGGGGCAGTGGATGTCAGTGGGTTCCCAACCCGAGCGGCCAGTCACACGCCTTCATCAGCGGGCAAGCGTCCTGCTCCAAAAGCTGCCTCTAGCAGCAGGAGCAGCAGCAGCAGCAGAAGCAGGAGCAACAGCAGACTCGCCAGCAGCGTCAGAGCACCATGGAGGAGCTGGGGTGGGGGCAGGTACCAAGTCAGCCGGCAGCTGCAGGATGTGGCAGGTGGCGTGGCTTTCAGCAGAAAGCCACGCGCCTTTTCAGGGAAATGATAGCGGTGGATGGGCAGCCCTTTTCTGTGGTGGGGGACATGGGCTTTACGTGACTTATTGGGTTCCTGGCCCCACAGTTTAAGCTGCTGTCCCGCACCACCCTCAGTTGTACTGTGGTGTCATCCCTGTAGCGGGCTCTAAAGGAGCGGGTGAGGGAGCAGCTAGCTGGGGCTGGGGGGGGCCACCACTGTCCACTTCACCGCAGACCTGTGGTCCACCAGGAACGCCCAGCACGCCTACCTGATGGTAACGGCACACTGGTGGCAGGACCCAGAGGCAGCTTTCAGGAGTGGTAGGAGGGGTGCCGAAGCAGGGTATCGGTGGGCTCTGCTTGAGGCGGAGGTGATGGATGTCCCCCCCACAGCTGTAAACATTGAGGGAGCCCTGACTACCATGCTGAGGGAGTGGGTCGCGCCTGGTGCAACCTTCACCCAGGGATGCATAGTGACGGACAATGCGGCAAACATAGTGACGGCAGTCCGCGATGGTGGGTTCACCAGCATCCCTTGCGCCACACACACCTTAACCTGGTGGTCAGTGATGCTCTGGGATTGGGGGACAAGGGGATTGGGTCGGGCACCCTTAGCTCCCTGATAGAGCGGGGGAGGAAGCTGGCCATTTTTTTAAACCGCAGTGTGAAGGGCAGCGAGCTCCTCTGGGCCATGCAGGCAGAGCAAGGGTCCCCAGTGCACCAGATGGTGCAGGATGTTTCCACCAGGTAGAATTCCACGTTCCTGATGCTCGAGCGGCTTGTGGAGTGGAAAGCCGTCTTGTATCAGGTGCAACTGGAAACAAACATCGGGGCACCTCCAGGGTACAACGGGGCGGAATGGGACATCCTCTCTCAAACGGTCTTTGTTTTGAGACCGTTTCTGGCCATGACGGATACCATCAGCTCCTTCAGGTGATCCCTCTGGTCCAGAGTCTGCACCGGAGGCTGGATGAGATTCTCCACCAGGGGTAGGAGGGTAGGCCTGAGGGCAGAAAGCTGGGGTCAGAGGTGGTTCGCCTGGCGCGGCAGCTGAAGGCAGGGCTGACGGGGCAGTTTGCTGAGCTGCTGAAGCGGGATGAATACGTGCTGGGTCAAGGGAAGCGTGGCACATCAGACAGCACTCTACGGGTTATGGAAGGCTGATCTGGTGGAGAGTGTCTGGTGGGCAGAGAACACTCTGGAGAGTGCGCAGCAGCAGCAGGACGTCCCTGGGGATGGTGGGATGGGAACAGCCACCCTTTTCAACCAGTGGGGGCTATCCCTGCCCCCAGCCCGAGCAGTAGCAGCACCAGCACCAGCACCAGCAGCAGGCCAAGCAGCAGCAGCAGAACCCCTATTGCGAGCAGCAGCAGCTTGTATGTGCAGACCACTCTGGGGTGCATGGGCCTGTGCACAGCAGTGCAGGCAGCGTGGCTGAGGGCAGTGGTGGAGGTGGTGCCCCAGCAGAGCTACCCGAGGGAGTGTGATAGTGCCTCAGTAGCAGTGGAGAGCTACCTGGAGGAGGAGCCCTGCATTGAGCCCAGCGGCAATCCCTTGGCCTACTGGGCCGGAAAGACCAACATGTGGCCGGCCCTGTCCAAAGTGGACAAGGGTATCTTGTCCTGCCCACCAACCAGAGTCCCCAGTGAGCAGGTGTTCTCCATGGTGGGGGAGATTTGCTCCCAGCACCGCCTGGGACTGGAGGCCAAGTTGTTGGAGCAGTTGCTCTTTCTGAAGGTGAACCTTCCACTGCTGGGATTCCCCGAGCTGCCCCTGGTGTACAAGGATTGATGGTGCAGTAGCACACGCCATGCCATGCCAGGGGCAGCCTTGGGACGGGACTCCTTCTCCTCAATCTGGGCTACTGCTGCTTTACTGAGGTGCTGTCCCTCCCTCCCAATGTCTGTCTGGCCGCCCTGGTTGCAAAGTTTGAACCATGTCTCAGTCATCAGCCTGTCAGTGCCTTGCGCTCCTGCCAAGCTGCCCGCCCAGATGCCCTAGATCCAAGCCTGTCTCAGTGTGCCTGCCTGCCTTCTGCTCCTGCCAAGCTGCCCACCCAGGTGGCCTTGATCCAAGCATACCTCCGTGTGCCTGCCAGTGCCGTTCGCTCCTGCCAAGCTGCCTGCCCAGATAGCCTAGATCGAAGCCTGCCTCAGTGTGCCTGCCAGTGCCTTCTGCTCATGTCACACTATCCGCCCAGATAAAAGCCTGCCTCAGTGTGCCTGCCAGTGCCTTCTGCTCATGCCACACTGTCCACCTGCCCACCCAGGCGGCCCTAGATCAAAGCCTGTCTCAGTCTGCCTGCCTTCTGCCCATGCCATGCTGCCCACCCAGATAAAAGCCTGCCTCAGTGTGCCTGCCAGTGCCTTCTGCTCATGCCACACTGTCCACCTGCCCACCCAGGCGGCCCTAGATCAAAGCCTGTCTCAGTCTGCCTGCCTTCTGCCCATGCCATGCTGCCCACCCAGATAAAAGCCTGCCTCAGTGTGCCTGCCAGTGTCTTCCACTCATGCCACGCTGTCCGCCCACCCGCCCGCCTCCCCAGGTGGCCCTAGATCAAAGCCTGCCTCAGTCTGCCTGCCTTCCACCGATGCCACGCTGCCTGCCCAGATCAAAGCCTGCCTCAGTCTGCCTGTGTTCTACTCATGCCACGTTGCCTGTCAGCCCATCCTGTGGGCAAAGCTTGAACCCTGCCCCAGCCTGCCTGCCTCTCATACCAAAGTGCCTGTCTGCCTCCCCTGGCAACTGTGGGTGATGTGCCCCACTGGCCTGGTAATCCCGCTGCTGGCTGGCTGCTTGTCCATCGGTGCTCTGCCCTGGCCAATCCAAATGTGCCCAAGCAATCCTGCTGCTGCCATCTGCTGCTGTATGGAAGTTCTTCCATGGCAAATCATACCATCCTGGCTCCTGTGCTGTGCACAGGCAAATCCTACTGCTTCTGTCTGCTGTGCCACGGGTACTGTGCCCTGTCAATCCAATGTCTGCTGCTGCTGCCAATGCCACCTCTGCTGTGCCACAGGTTCTGAGACCAGGCAATCAAATGTCTGCTACTGGGTGTCCACGTGATTCACCACCAGGCAAGGCTTGACCAATTGACAGTAGAGCTTCTTGAGTTCTGTTGAGTACNTGCTGTCTGAGTCATGGGTTCGGTGCCTGATCAATCCAAAGTCTGCTGCTGCTCCCATTGCCACCTCTGCTGTCTGAGCCATGGGTTCTGTGCCCGATCAATCCAAAGACTGCTGCTGCTCCCATTGCTGCCTCTGGTGTAAGAGCCATGGGTTCTGTACCCGATCAATCCAAAGTCTGCTGCTACCTTGGTCCATGGCAGAGAGAGTGCATGGTGGCTCTGTGTCAGGGGATGGGGAGGTAAAGGGGTAATGTGGACCCGAACCCCTGAGAGGGAGACAGGGGGAAGACACCACACCACACACACTTGCTTCCTACTCTTGACTCGCTCTCTCTTCAGTCTGGCACAAAGCACAACACACAGCCGCTTTCACTCACCCACACGCTCCTTGCACTGGCCCAGGCCCACACACACCTCAGTCAGCAGGCATTTTCAGAATTCTCCCTCTACCAGCAGTTTGTGTTCCTTGCAATCCATTTTGTCATCCTCCTCATCCTACTTCATTCATTTCTTTCCACAAATTTACCTTCATCACTTCATTTATTTAGACGGGGATCCATCACATGGAACCCTTCTCCACTTTGGCCCTCAAAGTTCTCCAGGTAGTACACAATCATCCAGGTGAAGTTACCAGGTACTTCACCTGTTGAATTTCACCATGTTGACTGGAACCAGAAGGAATTTGGAAGATAAAAACCAACACCCATCCACTGCAGGACAAACTCAGCCAGCTCTTCCTCCAGGTTACATGATGTATCTTCTGTTATCCATGAGGGCCTTGAAGACTTCAAGTTGTCTGCCACTGCTCCACCGATGCCTGCCAGCCTGCAACAGCCAGATGAGCAGGGGTGAAAGTCACTGAGCCCTGGCCGGTCCTCTGCCGCTCCCCCACCCATGCCAGCCAAGCCTGCCTTCAATGCTGGCAAAGTTCTCATTTGAACAGATGATAATGATTATTTCCTACTACTACCAATATCACTAATGCTCTGGCCAGGCCTCTCCCACTCCCCCACCCATGCCATTTGAATAGAAAAGGCTCCGGAGGGGAGTACAAAAATAGTCAAGAACACACACTGACCTTCACCCAGGCAAGATTAGACAGGTGGTTTGCTACTCACCCACATGGGGTAGCCCATGTCCATATCCTGCACCCGGACGCAGTCCATGCTCATCTCTATCTTCTTGGTGGGGCCACTGTCCACGGGGTCATCCATGAAGCTCAAGTCGATGGGTTGAATGGAACATATGGGAGGGAGTTCCGGAGGGGCAGAAGACGGTGGCAGGCAACACAGTTCTCGGGGGGACGTGTAGCCAACTGTGTCCAACGTGGCCAAGGGTCTCTTGTCCTGTCCACCAACCAGTGTCCCCAGTGAATGGGTGTTCTCTAGGGTGTGGGATGTTTTCCTGCCGCACCTTCTGAGACTGGGGGCCAAGTTGGTAGAGCAGTTGCTTTTCATCAAGGTGTCTGGCTGCTGCTGCTGCTGCTGCTGCTGCTCTGCCATAGGTTCTGCAACTGGGCAATCCAATGTCTGCTGCTGCTCCACTGATACCCGGCAGCCTACAATGCCCAGCCAAGTACAGGTGCCAGGCCAGCCAGAGAGCCCCCAAGCCTTCCCGACCTTTGCTCCTGGTGCTGCTGCTGGGTCTGTGATGACCAGCCATGCCCCTGCAGGCACCCCCGTGGGCCAAGCAGTGAGCCTGCCTGCCCCGGCAAGCCGAGGTGCAAAGCCCCAGGCCTTCCCGGTGTCTTCTGCTGCTGGGTCTCTGTCAGCCTTCCATGCCCCCTCGGGCACTCCCGGGGGCCAAGCGCTGAGCCTGCCTGCCCGGGCAAGTTGGGGAGCCAAGCTGAAAGTCTTCCCAGTGTCTTCTGCTGATGCTGCTGGGTCTGTGATGACCTGCCCCCCACGAACACCCCTGGGCACCAAGTACTGAGTTTGCCTGCCCGTGTTTCTTTATTTGTTTTACTTTCTGTTGGCTAGGGCGGAAGCTAGTGCCATAATAAAATTTATTGAATTGAATTGCCTGTCCGAGCAAGCCGAGGTGCCATGCCCCAAACCTTCCCAGTGTCTTCTGCTTCTGCTACTGGGTCTGTGATGGCCTGCCATGCCCCTACGGGCACCCCCGAGGGCCAAGCGCTGAGCCTGCCTACCCGGAGAAGCCGGGGTGCCAAGTCCCAAGCCTTCCTGGTGTCTTCTGCTGCTGCTGCTGAGTCTGTGATGGCCTGCCATGCCCCTACGGGCACCCCCGGGGGTCAAGCGTTGAGCGTGCCTACCCGGAGAAGCTGGAGTGCCAAGCCCCAAGCCTTCCCAGTGTCTTCTGCTGCTGCTGCTGGGTCTCTGACAGCCTGTCATGCCCCCATGGGCACCCCCGGGGATCCCTGGAGTGCCCCAAGCCTTGCATGGGGGGGGGGCAAACTCCGCTGAATGTTTGGCAAGACCGAACTTTCTCAAACTGGACTACCAAACCCAAACTTGAACTTTTGACCGAACTACCGAACATCCAAACTGCATTCTGTTCGCACATCCCTATTAGGCAGCTCCTTATACAAGTGTGCATGTATCAGAGAGCGTGTGTGTGAGAGAGAGCGAAAATCTATGGGGAAAATCTAACGGCCCACATACGCTGCTCATAGGTGGTGTACCATGGGCTCAGGTTTGCATACATGCACCGTGCTCAGTACAGCTTCCCGGGGCTGTGCTGTGCACATGCATTCTGGCCATGCACCAGACATGGGGGTTGGTGTACATGGGCCATTGGATTGCCCCCTCAGGGTGCATAATAAAATTGCATGGGTTTGTGAATGCATGTATGAGAGAACAGGAGTGAATATGTTTGAGAGAGTATGTGTGTGATCAGGCATTTCATTTAGCATGAGCACATGCAGGAATTTGATTAAAGTTATTAATGTGGGCGGAAGGGTCAAATGATGGAGCTCTTTTCCTCTCATGTTGGCCTCAACTGGGCACTGTGGCCCCTTTGGTCAGAAAAAAAGAGATGTGGTGGAGGTATAAAATAAAAGTTCTGCAGGAATATTCCACAGGCTATCTCATACGTGCTGAGATGAGGGTGTTAGTCTATCACACTGTCTCTTTACTTACTATTCTCTTTCTATATAAATACATATCTAGACAGAGACATATGTTCAATGCATTTTCCCCATTGGTGCCAATGGGGAAGATGGAGTGAACACAAGTCCCTGTATACAGATATATTTGAAACACTGATTCGCTGCTTCTTTATCTACTATGATATTTCTAGATACAACAGAATTTGTGTTACAGTTATTCACCAAAATATCATTGTCTTTTTATTTGTTAAGAATGGTTTAAGGTTTCTGATACTTCACTCTAATAAATGGTGTTTTGTAAATATAACCATCCAAACTTTACTCTTTTGCATGCACAGGGCAAGAAAACGTCTGACAATAAAACACAATTTCAATGAACAATTCAGAATGGAAATACGTGTTATATTGAGAGTCACAGTACAGTTTCAGTTATAAGGCTTTATTGTTGAACAACACAGCCTTTCACATTTGAATCCAAGATTTTTGTTTAACCTGTCATCCACTCCAAAATTAATTTGACTATGCATTCATACTACAGATCCATTCCACAATCCTAATGGGATAATAAATGTAAAAAAATACTTTGAAATGCAATGAGGTCAAATCTTTTCTGTCTGTCAGAAATAAAACCGAGTTTATTGGCAAAACAATTTCAAGGCAAGAGCTATCAGATCCACATCATTTCTAAGTATTGACGGCTTCCATATATGTAATAAAATCAACTCTTCACACATCATCACATGGGTCATACAGATACAAAAAAGTGCATTAGAGACTTCCATCATTGATGTCTGAACCTTCCAACCCATGCTGGTCTTACAGCTTGACACCAGTGACCTGGAACATCAAGATCAATGTCTTCTCCAATGCTCTTGGCAAGCAACAGCACTAAATAGGGGCATTTTTACACAGCCTCCCACCCATCTCCACCCATCGGGCCCACGGCAGTGTCTGTATAAAAACTAAAAAGGGTCTAGATCTGAACTGTGTAAATCCCCAGACTGTTGAATTCAAAGCAGATAGAACAAGCTACATCTGGACATATAGGATGGGGGAGTTAAAGTCTTAGCCCTAATCTCCTCCAAACATATTTTATTTCTACATGCACTAGACCCAGTGGCCTCCCCTTGTGCCTCTACAAGACATCAAGGCTCTGATCAAGAAAAGTGCTTAAACACATGAATAACTTTAATCACTTGGGTACTCTCCCTGGAGTTAATAGGACTGAAAGCACATGTGTTTAAGTGCTTTGCAGAATAGGGATAGGATTACTCATGCCTTCAAAGCTAAGCATGTGTTTAAATGTTTTGCTCAATAGGGGCCCATTAGGATGACACGCGTCGGCCAAAATGCTCTGCCTTGGGAATGAGGCATATTGACATCTAAATAAGTGTCTGTATTTCCACAGGTGGTGAGTTCTATGTAATTCAGTGGAAGCTACAGCTGCTCAGTACCTCTGAAAATCAATTATCAGGAAAAAAATCTGTTTTAAATACTACAGAAAAATAATCAAGCCACTGATTATTTTAATAGGTATGCATTTAGAGGAATATTATATGTAATTTTGTAAGGCCATTATCCATTGGAAAGAGCATGGATGAAAGTCTGCCCTGGCTAAGACTTGCATTTTGGTAGCTGTGTTTATCTGCTTTGATAATCCAAACTGTGTCATAATACTGTTGTTCTAGATAAACATGATTCTTTTTTAGGGGGAAGATACCTTACAATTAGATTATTTTCCAGTCATGAGAATTCTTCAACACCTTTTTGTTTTCCCCATTCTACCAAAAGAAATACTCTTGGCATACTAGTCTATGATTCTTTTTATACTGGACAAGAAAAATAAGGAAACTAGAGAAAAGAAGGACCAAAAAGCACACTAAGGGCATTTTTAGACTAACAGTACTGCAGGTGGCCATGCTTTGATGGGCATGACCACCCAAGATGCCGTCATGTCTGAACCAGCCCACCAGATGTATTCCTGAGCTGGACCCAGGGTTTTGCCGGGCCATGGCGGTTTTTAGCTCATTGATGAGGCACAGTCTGGGCTAAATGCTGCTGCAGCCCGAGAAAGGCATCTCTGGCCTAGGGCAGAGCAGGCTGTCATGTGTGATGGCCCATTCTACCTGACCCCGGTGCAGGGCTGGAGCTGTTCCGACCTCATAGGCAGCTGCAGCTGCCTGAGCAGGGTGGTGTGCATGTTGTTTTAATTATTACAATAACGATAACGAAAATATGTCGTATCTGATGGATGTATCGCTGGCCACTGAGCAGTGCAAGCAGGCCCCAGCGGTCTCATGGCACTCTGTGATTGCTCAATGCCTGCTGCCTCCCACAACCAATCAAGCGGACTCTGGAGGAGGGCATTGCAACCCTTTATAATGGGAGGGCCAGGTTTTTTCTCTCCATTGTGCGAGAGCTCTGGGTGTCATGTTACATTTACAGAACTGTGGTGCTTGCACAAAAAAAATCCTCCCTAGTCCTCGTATTATTTATTTATTTATTTATTTATTTATTAGGTATTCCCACCAATACCTGAAGAAACCATCACTGGACGTGGGCGCGCTCTAACCTTCCCTTTTTAGGGATCCAGCTCCAGGTGCATCCAGATAGCATCGGTTTCCTGGACTCTTTTCAATCTGGGTTCCGCCCCGGCTGTGGCACCGAGACAGCATAGATCTCCGCCGGGAGATGGATGCAAGATGTTCGACATTTCTTATTCTGCTAGATCTCTCAGCCGCTTTTGACACCGTGGACCATGGGCTGTTGCTGAGACGGCTGCGTGACCTGGGGGGTCTGAACAGGACTGTTCTTGAATGTTCCACTCATTCCTCTTGGGGAGAAGCCAGCGGGTAGTGTTGGGAGCTAAAACATCTTGCCCCCATGCTTTATCCTGCGATGTTCCACAGGGTTCAATGTATATATGCAGCCCTTGGGGGAGGTCGTGAGAGGGTTTGGGGTGCGATATCACCAATATGCTGATGATACTCATCTGGACCTCTCTTTTTCAGCTGACCCAGACCCTGCTGTCTTGTTGCTATCTTGTTGCTATCTTGTTGCTATCCCAGGAGGTCGTGGCGGATTGGATTTGGCAGAGCAGACTGAAGCTCAACCCAGATAAGACAGAGGTGATGTTGGTGGGGAGAGCAAGGGAGGTGCCGTCCCCCTGATTGGGGGGGTTTGCCCTCCCATAGCTCAGCATGTTTGGAGTCTGGGGGTGATTCTGAATGCAGATCTCCGCCTGCAGTGACAGGTGGAGGTAGTGGCGAAGACCGCTTTCTGCCAGTTGTATCTGGTGTGGCGTCTGCATCCATACATCTCCAGCCTAGACCTGGCCTCCCTCATCCATGCCTTCGTCACCTCTTGGCTGGACTACTGCAATGCGCACTACATGGGGCTGCCCTTGTTTCTGGTTCGGAGGCTGCAGATAGTGCAGAATGCGGTGCCCCGACTCCTGTCGGGGACAGGCTTTCAGCAGCACATAACACCTGTGCTCTGGACTCTGAACTGGCTGCCAATAGCATGTCGAGCCAGGTTCAAGGTATTGGTGTTAATCTATAAGGCCCTTCACGGTCAGGACCCCTCATACCTCAGGGACCGCCTCGCCCTCCATGCCCCAGAGCAGCTCCTTTGGTGTGCCGGGGGTGCCTTCTTGGAGGTCCCCCGTGTTAAGCGAGGGACCACAATGGAGAGGGCATTCTCGGTGGCTGGGCCACGCCTTTGGAATTCCCTCCTGGAGGAAGCTCGCCTGACTCCAAGCCTTTTAACATTCCGGTGAATTTGCAAGACCTGGCTTTTTGCCCAGGCCTTTGGGGATGGGGGAGGGGGGTTAGGGGTTTTTATCTCCCGCCACCCTTATTTATTGTATTTTTAGTATTACCCTAGCCGTGTTTTATTGTTGTGATTTTATGAGTATTTTAATATATTTCTATAATTGTATTTTTATGTTATTGAAATTGTTAGCTTCCCCGAGCTGTTCTCAGGAGGGGTGGGATATAAATTGACAACAATAAAAATAAATAAATACCTTTCCTTCCTCATACCCTACATTTTATCTTCCCCCTTTCCCTGCCCTTCTCCCCCTGTACATGATAGATAGATAGATAGATAGATAGATAGATAGATAGATAGATAGATAGATAGATAGATAGATAGATAGATAGATAGATAGATAGATAGATAGATAGATAGATAGATAGATAGATAGATAGAAGACAGTTGTAGGAGTTAGCTTAGTGATAGAGATAGCGTTAGTGATTTAGTTTTAGTGTTTGTAAGAGTAGGCCTGTATACTTATTAGAAAATCCATTTAGTTCATAGCATTTAGAATAGTTAATAGCAGTTAGATTTAGTGTAGATAGATAGATATATAATATTAGATAAAAAATTTAAATTAAAAAAACTATAAAAAAACAAAAAACCATATAAAAAAACAAAAAAGCAAACAAAAAACCATATTAAAAAAAACCAAACCAACCATATAAAAACATTTCCCAAACAGCCGAACTCAAACCAAATGGCCAAACCAAATGGCCAAACCTGGCGAATGAACCAAACCGAACAGCTGAACTGAACGCAACCGAACTGAACGACTGAACCCAAACCGCGATCTGTAAGTAAAGAGACAGTGTGATAGACTAACACCCTCATCTCAGCACTTATTAGATAGCCTTTGGAATATTCCTGCAGAACTTTTATTTTATGCCTCCACCACATCTCTTTTTTTCTGACCAAAGGGGCCACAGTGCCCAGTTGAGGTCAACATGAGAGGAAAAGAGCTCCATCATTTGACCCTTCCGCCAACATTAATAACTTTAATCAAATTCCTGCATGTGCTCATGCTAAATGAAATGCCTGATCACACACACATACTCTCTCAAACATATTCACTCCTGTTCTCTCATACATGCATTCACAAACCCATGCAATTTTATTATGCACCCTGAGGGGGCAATCCAATGGCCCATGTACACCAACCCCCATGTGTGGTGCATGGCTAGAATGCATGTGCACAGCACAGCCCCGGGAAGCTGTACTGAGCACGGTGCATGTATGCAAACCTGAGCCCATGGTACAGCACCTATGAGCAGCGTATGTGGGCCGTTGGATTTTCCCCATAGATTTTTGCTCTCTCACACACACACACGCTCTCTGATACATGCACACTTGTATAAGGAACTGCTTAATAGGGATGTGCAAACAAAATGCAGTTTGGATGTTCGGTAGTTCGGTCAAAAATTCAAGTTTGGGTTTGGTAGTTCGGTTCGAGAAAGTGCGGTCTTGCCAAACATTCAGCGGAGTTTACCCTCCCCCCCACGCAAGGCTTGGGGCACTCCAGGGATCCCCGGGGGTGGCCGTGGGGACATGACAGGCTGTCAGAGACCCAGCAGCAGCATCAGAAGACACCGGGAAGGCTTGGGGCTTGGCACTCCGGCTTCTCCGGGTAGGCAGGCTCAGCGCTTGGCCCCCGGGGGTGCCCGTAAGGGCATGGCAGGCCGTCACAGACCCAGTAGCAGCAGCAGAAGACACTGGGAAGGCTTGGGGCTTGGCACCCCGGCTTGCTCGGACAGGCAATTCAATTCAATTAATTTTATTATGGCACTAGCTTCCGCCCTAGCCAACAGAAAGCAAAACAAACAAAGAAACACAGGCAGGCAAACTCAGTGCTTGGTGCCCAGGGGTGTTCGTGAGGGCATGGCAGGCCATCACAGACCCAGCATCAGCAGCAGAAGATACCGGGAAGGCTTGGGGCTTAGCTCCCTGGCTTTCCCAGGCAGGCAGGCTCAGCGCTTGGCCCCCGAGGGTGCCCGTGGGGGCATGGCAGGCCACCAGAGACCCAGCAGCAGAAGACACCGGGAAGGCTTGGGGCTTTGCACCTTGTCTTGCCGGGGCAGGCAGGCTCACTGTTTGGCCCATGGGGGTGCCGGCAGGGGCATGGCTGGTCATCACAGACCCAGCAGAAGCACCAGGAGCAAAGGTCGGGAAGGCTTGGGGGCTCTCTGGCTGGCCTGGCACCTCTACTTGGCCGGGCATTTTAGGCTGCCAGGCATCAGTGGAGCAGCAGCAGACATTGGATTGCCCAGTTGCAGAACTTATGGCAGCAGCGGCAGCAGCAGCAGCAGACAGACACCTTGATGAAAAACAACTGCTCTACCAACTTGGCCCCCAGTCTCAGAAGGTGCGGCAGGAAAACATTCCACACCCTAGAGAACACCCATTCACTGGGGACACTGGTTGGTGGCCAGGACAAGAGACCCTTGGCCACGTTGGACACAGTCAGTCACACATCCCTCCGAGAGTTGTGTTGCCTGCCACCATCTTCTGCCCCTCCGGAACTCCCTCCCATATGTTCCATTCAACCCATCGACTTGAGCTTCGTGGATGACCCCACGGACAGTGGCCCTACCAAGAAGATAGAGATGAGCATGGACTGCGTCCGGGTGCAGGATACGGACATGGGCAACCCCATGTGGGTGAGTAGCAAACCACCTGTCTAATCTTGCCTGGGTGAAGGTCAGAGTGTGGTCTTGACTATTTTTGTATCCCCTCCGGAGCCTTTTCTATTCAAATGGCATGGGTTGGGGAAGTGGAAGAGGCCTGGCCAGAGCAGTAGTGATATTGGTAGTAATAGGAAATAATCATTATCATCTGTTCAAATGAGAACTTTGCCAGCATTGCAGGCAGGCTTAGCTGGCATGGGTGGGGGAGCGGCAGAGGACCGGCCAGGGCTCAGTGACTTTCACCTCTGCTCATCTGGCTGTTGCAGGCTGGCAGGCATCGGTGGAGCAGTGGCAGACAACTTGAAGTCTTCAAGGCCCTCATGGATAACAGAAGATACATCACGTAACCTGGAGGAAGAGCTGGCTGTGTTTGTCCTGCAGTGGATGGGTGTTGGTTTTTATCTTCCAAGTTCCCTCTGGTTCCAGTCAACATGGTGAAATTCAACCGGTGAAGTACCTGGTAACTTCACCTGGATGATTGTGTACTACCTGGAGAACTTTGAAGACCAAAGTGGAGAAGGGTTCCATGTGATGGCTCCCCGTCTAAATAAATGAAACGATGAAGGTAAATTTGTGGAAAGAAATGAATGAAGTAGGATGAGGAGGATGGCAAAATGGATTGTGAGGAACACAAACTGCTGGTAGAGGGAGACTTCTGAAAATGCCCTTATCGCAGTCCAAAACTCCGCTGCCAAGGTCATTCACTCTGCCCATCGTTTCGACCATGTGCAGCCTCTCCTCTTCTCTCTCCACTGGCTCCCCATTCCTGAATGTATCCTATTTAAACTCCTGGTTTTCACAATCAAAACACTCCCCAACCAAGCACCCCCTTACCTCTTGGACCTAATCTCCCGACACACTGCTGCATGCACTCTCCGCTCTTCCTCTGTCCCCTCCCTCACTCTCCCTCATTTCTCCTTCTCACCTAAACGCCTTCGACCCTTCTTCCTCACTGTCTCCCATGCCTGGAACTCCCTCCCCATCCACATTCGCCTTGCCCTCTCCCTCTGCTCCTTCAAACCCCTCCTCAAGACCCACCTTTTCCTCGCCGCCTTTCCCAATGCCTGCTAGTCGTTCCCCGTATACTTACTGTCTGCCCCCCTCTCCAGACTGCTGCAACCATCCTGACTGTAACCAAGCCAAGCATACGCACCTGGAACTTTGCCTCTGCTTGAATGTTGTTTGTCTTCTCCCCTGTCTCTCCCACTGTCCCCTCTCCCTGTCTCCCCATCCTTGTCTTTTAGATTGTAAGCCACAGGCAGGGACCACACCTATTTCTAGGTGACTGGTGCTATATAAATGTTTATAATAATAATAATAATAATAATAATAATAAATTAATTAATTAATCAATCAGTTTTTATACCCTGCCCTTCCTTATATACAAAACATATGCAATAATAAGAATCACTTAAAAAACCCACTCCCAACCCTAAAACAAACTCACCCACCCCCTCATTTTGCCTACGAAATGCTTTGGAAAAAAAAAAAAGTCTTAATCTCCTCCAGAATATGCTCAGGCTTGGACTCTGATGAACCTTCAGTGGAAGGGAGTTCCACAACACAGGGGCAGCAACCAAGAATGCTCCTGCATGTGTTCTCATCATACCAACATGATTGGTGGGTGGTAACTGCAAGAAGGCGCTCCTGGCTGACCACAAGTATTATGGGGGAGTATGGTTGGAAAGACAGTCTTTCAGATATATGGGTCCAAGATATTTAGGACTTTAAAGGTAAAAACAAGCACTCTGAATTGTGTCTGGAAAGCTATTGGTAGGCAATGCAGACTATGAAGGTGTGATGTGCTCATGGAGACCCACCCTGGCAAGAAACTGGGCTGCTGCATTTTTTACCAACTTCAGCTTCCAAACAGTCATCGAGCACAGCCCCATATACAGGAGTTGCAGTCATCTAGTTTTGAGGTTATGAAGGCATGGACAATAGTGGCCAGATCTGAATCAGAAAGAAAAGTCGGCAGTCTCCTCACCAGATGGAGTTGGTGAAAAGCACTCCTGGGCACCACTGCAACCAGATACTCCAAGCACAGTGAAGGATCAAAAAACACTTGAAGGCTGTGAACCTGAGTGACCAGAGAAGGCCAGACTCTATCAATGACAGGAGTCCCAAATCCCCCCCAGATCACAGGACTGGCTGACCATCCCTTTAGTCTCTTTTGGGTTCAGCTTCAGTCGGCTCACCCTCATCCAGTGTCCAACAGCAGTCAGGCATATATACTAGGGCTGCAGTGAGTAGGTGATCCAAGTACTTGTGAGGATTTCCAAGGCTCTGAGTACTGGGACCGGGTCCTCGGTAAAAACTCACAACTTTCCCTGTGTACCCAGAAAGGAGAACTCTGGACCTCAGAAATCCTTGGAACTCAGAACCTTGGAAACCCGAAAAAAGCCTCCATTACAATATGCCCCAAAGCCCCACCCCCAAGCCTCCATTCCACTGCTCTATGTCCACCTATGCAAGGCAAGCCCTTTCCCCACACACCATAAATTAACCAGAAAGGAAGTATCCCCACTATGCCCCAGCTGGGCACATCTTGGCAAAGTTGAACCCACAGTCAAAGTACAGACCCCAGAAAAACCACAATAAAAGTGATCCCTCTCTGACCTCTATGGTGCCAACAAGCAGTGAAAGCAGCACACACTTTAAAATATATTAAACATGGTGGCACTGGCAACTGCCAGCACTGCACCTATGGACTGCCCAGGACAGAGGACGTGGAGCAAGCAGATGCCTCTGGCCTCCATAGTGCCAAGTAGTGCAAGCAGCAGACATCAGTGTGGCACCCATGTATTTTTTTTTAAAAAAAACCTCTTGGTATTGTGGCTAAGTAACCCCCAGCATTGCCCCTATGGACAGGACAGAACAGGCATCCCTGCCCCCCAAAGCCGAAATACTTACAGTTCAGCAGTGTAGCACACAGCCAAATTTACCAAAGAGAATGGAAAATGGCCCTACGGCCATTTTGATTTTGCCCCTGTCAGCCAATTAAAACCTGTCCTGTGACTTAGCCACCATGTACCTGTCCCCTTCCATACACACACACACACCACCTACCAAATATGGCACTAAGTTTCATTTCCTAGCTCAGAGTAGTGGGTCAACCATCTGAGTCACTCTGGCCACATGTGCAATGACACCTCCATCACTCAATCAAGGGTTCCAAAGAGTTCAGAAGTTTTCCCATGACCAGAACTTCAGAACTCGGAAATTCGGAACCAGGGAACATAATCCCTGGTGAGTTCCAAATAAAAACAAAGACCAAGTTTTAGCTCTAAAGTATACTATACATATAATTAGTAGTAATTATACTGCTTCACTGCTCCTCCTTTGCCCCCACCTTCACCTGCTCATGACACCCTTTCTCCTCTAAATATCTTTGCTCCTTCTCTCTTGCTGCCCCCACACCTGTGACACCTTCCCTGGATACATTCATTCTGCTCCCTCCCTCCCAATTTTCAAATTCCTCCTGAAAAACTACTATCAGGCTTTCCCTACCTTCTATCAGGCTTTCCCTATTCCTCTTCTATCAGGCTTTCCCTACCTTCTATCAGGTTTTCCCTATTCCTCTTCTATCAGGCTTTCCCTACCTCCTGAAAATTTACATCTTCTGTCAGGCTTTCTCTAGTTTGTCATGAGTGCAATCATGTTCTCTTCCCCCTTTACTCAGAATCTCTTCCCTGTAACTAAGGGTATTTTCAGACGTTATGTGATCATGCTCAACCACAGACAATCCCCTCTGGTGGGGAATGGTCCCGTAACGTCTGTTTGATCCCTGCCAGATGTTCACCACAGTGAACCACCGTCGGGGATCAAAATAACCACGCTTTCAAGGATAGTCCGGGGACCATCTCCGAAATCATGGCCAAAGTGATTCCCATCGGGGGCGAACACCCGTTGGGCATCACTTTTTGTCCCCAACACACGTGACGTTACGATGCTCAACCATGGCGGGATTCACTGTGGTTGAGCATGGTAACATCTCATCTGGCCCCTGATCACTGCGCCCGCCCGTCTCCCAGAGGACAGGCAGCCTCGGAAGCATGGGGGGGGGGCAGGGATGTGCGACCGCATGTTGCATGCGCAGCCCGATTCCCCAGCGGAATCTGCTTGCTCGTCTGTTGACGGGCCGGTCTGATTCTGCCGGGGAATCATTTGGGTGATTCCATGATGGGACCAATAGGGCCCCCGTCAAGTCTGAAATCACCCAAAGTTACTAAATTCCCTGTTAACAAGTTAAGCACAATCAACTTCTCAGCCGTGTTAATGTATCCTTCTCCCTCCCTCCCTTGTCTCTCTTAGATAGTAAACCCCCTGGGGTAGGGACTTGTCTATAACTATTGATTGTACTGTGCCAGGTTCAGTATTGGTGTAATAATAATAATAATTAATAATAATTAATTAATGTTTCCCTGCCACAAGGATACCACTTCATTCTTTTCTGGGCCAGTCAGCTTGGTTTCAGATTTAGAGTCTGCCTAGAAAAAGGCATGTCTTTCTGTGCAGGACAATGGTATATGATCAGCTTTGCTTCCCTGTACAGCCAGTTTCTGGACTGTACTACTTACTGTTCTACAGTAAGAATAGAACCAGTGCAATGTTATTTTCTAATTTATTTATTTTTAAAAAAACAATCCATTTTTTATGTCAATTTTAAAATGTATCATTTTAAAAAATTAAACTTTTGCTACCAAAGACTGAACACTTCCATGTTTTTGCATTTTTTGGTACCTGAAAAAAGTAATATTTTAGTGATTTGCTGATCAAAAGAGAATGAAAAATGAAAATGTTTATTTTTCTGGCACCAAAAAAGTGAGTTTGGTATATTTCCCTTTAAAAGTTAATAAATAAATTTTTTTTTTAAATAAGCTAAAGAGGAAAAAATCTGGCAAAACTTTCAGAGATTTTTTAATTTTTTTTTTAAGAAAATAGAATAAATGTGTGCTCTTTTCCAGTTTGTAAATATAATCTATTGTATGCATTTTTATCTTATAAAGCATCTTTCTCTGCCACTGAGAGCAGAGCTGCTGCATGCGATTTGCATAGCACTGAGCTGTTGCTTTCTGGGACATACCCGCACCATTGCTGCAATCCTGAAACTATTTGAGAACTTGTAACTCCCATCAACATGGATTTTTAGGGGTGTGCATTTTGTTTTTATTATTATAATGTCATTTTCATTGTCACTATCGTAATGATGAAAAAAAATAACTAAAATAATGAAAATGTTTGTTTTTGTTATTTTCATTATTTGTTTGTAATTTTCAGTAATTTTTTGGCAATTACCAGTATTACTGATATACCAGAAATTACTGAAAAATACCAACCAATACCATAAATTACTGGAAATTACTGAAAAATAACAAAAATAATGAAAATGAAAATAAATAATGAAAACAAAAATCCATAACAAAAAACAACACAAATTAAGGCAATTTTAAAAACAAAAATGATTTTTTTCTCTCTGCACATCCCATAGTGCTTATGGCCTCACAAGTGGATCATTAAGGTAGCATGCTCACATGCCGGCATGCAGAGACCACTGGCAGAGGCTAGGTGCCTGCCTATTATTATTAAGTATTTGTTTAGCATCAGCAATGTACCTGGCACTGAACAATCATTAATTAGAGAAATCCCTGCCCCAAGGTGATTACAGTTTAGGATAGACAAGAGAGGTGAGCCATTCACAAAGATGAGAAGTTGCAGGTGCTTAGCTTAGTTACAAGGGAGAAGGGCACTCTGAATGTTGTTAGGACAGTCTGGGTGTAGATGAGGGGATAAGAAATCACACAAAGTAGTATTCCATAATTACACACAGTCACTCTTTGCGCCTCTTGATTGACCTCCTCATGCATGTGAATTTTGACCCCATAGTATTTAAAATGTAGGGTTTTTTTAAAAAAAATCTAGCTCTGAGGGGAAGATTTTCAAAGGCATAAACAGCACCCAGGCACCTAATTCCCATTAACTTTCAACAAAACTTCATTGCCTACAATGGTATTTTTGCCCTTGACAATCTGCTGCTTATTGTTTTACTACGAAACACTTCAGTAACTTTGCAGGGTTTCATTTAGCGTTGCGCATCTGCATTACAATTTCCAAGGTATGGTTAGATGAACATAAAAATGACTAAAGGCTTTGATTAGGTATAACTTTTAGATTAAGGAAAATGTTTTTTCCTGGGGGAGGAGGGGATCTGCTCCTTAGAAATACCCTTACCAGAAAAACTACTCATTATTGCTTGTAAGCATATTCACAGTTGAATGTGTTTTCTCACTTAAGTGTTCCTGGAGAAGGAAGAATAAAAGACAATCTGAATGGAATACAAGAAAACATTTTTTTCTTGTGATAACAGTATAATATGACTTCAATTCTGTTTGCTAAAAAGATGGCATTGTGCTTCTGCAGAAATAAGGCTTCCTATTTTTGATAGCCACTATAAAAACTTACATTACTCTGTTCCAAATTGAACCATTTAGGGAACTTGCTCCTGCTAGATCACACTATTTTTCAGTAAAAATTTAAGCCTTGATTATCCCTGAATACTATTACTGAAGACGATACAATATACTATTGTAAGATCAACGAGGGTTGAGATGACTATATTCGCGTAAGCTAAAGAAGACACTCAGTATGATAATTAGAGCATGTTAATTACTCTCCACTAGCAACAAAAAATGCAAATGATATACAGCAGGAAATTAACAGCAGTTACTGCTCAATATTGCATGACTTTTCCATTAAGTATAATATGGGAAGTTGTTAAATTATAGAAAATGAGAATAATGAAGCTGGAATATTAAAGAAGCTTAGATTTCCGGTCTGGCTGTGGAGGGAATCATTAGGAAGGGTCCCAGGGATGCACTGAGGTTCATATGGGTTAAGAATATGTGTGCAGTAGAGTGGGGGAATCTTTATGTATATTTTTGTTTTCAAAAGGTAGTACAAGACTGGGTATTCTGGCTCAGCTGGAAGCAGTACTGCAACCTTCTGCTGGAAAAAAAAGCTCGCACAATTTTATATTTTTCTGGAAAACCAAAAACAAGAGCTACAGTCATTGCAATGGTTTCCTTGGAATTAGAACTAGCAAGGGGCACACCAAAAAAGGAGACTGTCAATTTGCATGACTTCAGTATGGTCTATAGAGAAGGCTGGAGTCTCACATAGCCTGGGGACAAAAACACCACTAATAAAAAGAAATGGTAGGAGTTGCCTGAGTGGATTTTAATGCAATTACATGCTGAGAAATATGGGTGAGCTGGGATAACAGCACGCCTGAGAATCATCCAGCCATGGGCAGCAAGCAATATCACATTTCCTTACTTTAGTCCCCTTATCAAAAACATCTGTTGTCCTAAGAGATTGTAGTTGCAACTTGTCATGTTAGTTAGTTCCAAACGTAAGGGAATAAAAACAAAGTAATTCATGCAGTATACTTTATTAGACCAACATCTCAGCAACAGTATACTCTCACCAACTGAAGTTGGTCTATTAAAAGTTAACCTTTGGACTACTTTGTTTTCAGCAAAAATACCTATTCATTGTGGCCCTGAATCAAAATCTATGGAACATTTTCCATTTCAACTATCATACCAGGTCACATCTATGGTCCAGCTAGCCCAACATCCTGTCTCCAAGGTCCTTTTCACACAGACACTCGAACACGGATAAAATGGGTGTTACATTTTATTATAAATGCTGCAGGACACCCATAGAACACACTTGCAGTCTTGCAAAATGTATAATAAAATGTAACACCCATTTTATCAGTGTTAAAATATCTGTGTGAAAAGGGCCCAACAGTGAGCAGCTGTGGTTGCTTCAGAGAAATTCCCAATAGGCCACAAATGGCACGCTTCATTTCCTGATGATCATTCCCAACCCCTTGCAGTCACAGGTCATATGCCTTGACCAAGTTGGTCAATAACTATTACTTGACCTATCACATGGTTTAATAACATGTTCAGTCCTTTTTAAAAAGCCAGATTAGAGCTACATCAGGTACCAACGGGCTACCAAATGACTAACTGGGTGTCCACAGCGCTCCAGTGGAGGCCTTTTACTTTCAAAGGCTGGCTGGTGCTCCCCCTCCCCCAGCACCTAAGAGGTCACTTTAAAAGGCTGGGTGGCACTACCCACAACACAGTGCCTCTCAGGCTAGCGCTTGTTGGTTTCAAAAGCTGCTTCCCGGCCACAGTGACTCTGAGCATTGTACGGGGGAAGCCCTGGCCTGACTTTGAAACGGGCATGCCCTGGCTGGAGTGCTGCAGAGCCAGACTCTGCAGCATTCCCAGATGGAACGTGTCAGATTATCTGGCCAATGCACACATTTTCAGGCATTGGACACTCGACTGGTCCTCGAGTAGCCCATTGGGAGCCTGATTGGGTGACTGAAAATGTGGGCATTACCTACGGGTACTAATTTTAGTACTTGATGCAGTGCCTCAGGTGAAAGGTGCGGGGGGAGTGAGGGGGAAGCAGGCTTTGAAACGGACAAGTCCCAGCTGGGACCGCTGTGGAGTAGGGATATGCAAAAGGGAACACTTTCTTTTCATTTATTTTTGAATGTTTTTCTGTTTCATTTTTTAATTCATTTTTCTTTCATTTATGTTTAAAATGTGTTTTTCATTCGTTTCAATAGGCATTCACTTGCATGACTTCAATTTGAAAAATAGTGGTTTTAAGTTGTCTCTCTGACACTTTCCCATCCGCAGACTGTGGCTGTGAACGGTTAAGTGTCCCATTCATAAAGAGATTCTTTGTGTGGGCATGTTGCCCGGTCTCTCTCTCCCTCTCTCTCATTGGGCATTTTTACACACACGTTAAAGTTCCAGATTTTTCAATTTTCTGGGTTTACAAGTCCACAAATAAGTTACAGATTCATTTTTCACACACACACTGCCCTGAGGCAGTTCCTGAATGCATTCTTCACACAAACACTGCCCTGAGGCAGCCTAAAGTAGCCACAGCTGTAGAAGTGACAGGCTGCCATGGAAACCAAGTGACCACAGCTGCCTGGAGCAAAGCAATTTACCAGGACAACTTTTTACACACAAAAGTTCTGGGAGAAGTTCTACTCAGAAGTTCAAAGATCCGGATGTTTAAGATCTGGGTGAGTGATTTAGGGTAATTTTAGATGCGATGGGCCCGGAGGCCCACCCCGCTCAATCACGGACCAGGATCTGTTTCGGATCCCAGACAGGAATCAGTCTGGCCATCCTTCAGACGTGCCGGACTGATTCCTAGCGGGGATCATGGAGGGGCTGCGTGACCTACGGCCTCACAGCCCCGCTCCCTGTGCTCTCCCCCCTCCACCAGGAGATGGGCGGGCACAGCAGCCAATTTGGTCGCTGTGCCAGATCCCATCCCATAGTCGGGGCCACAATCCGGGCCAGCTGACAGATGTTAGTTTGGTTCGATCCCGGATCATGGCCACCGTGATCATGGTTGGGACCCGATCCCTCCATGATTCTGGACCTCCAGGTGGCCGGAGGTCCAGAATCATGGTCAATTTTATTCCCGCCAGTGGCTTACTGTGGTGAACATCTGGTGGGGAGAAAACAGACATTACAGGACAAAGAGCCACCATAGGGGATTCACTGTGGTTGACCGTGGTCTCGTAACGACTAAAATTACCCTTAGACACACAGAAAGTTCAGGCTGTAATAGCAAACATCCAGAAGAAATGTGTGTGTATTTAGGCAATAGGGGAATGGGGAATACTGCACACACACACAGAGAGAAACACAGAGACAGGAGATTTAAATAAAATTTTTAAAATGGATGGAATAAAAACAGAACAACAGCTATGTAAAAGACATGAGGAAGGAAAAAACAAGAACACAAAAACTGGAAATATGAGTGGGTTTGGGGGCAATAGATCTGCCAAAAACTCTGATCCAGAAGCTATCAGCAGACAAAGCAGCTGCAGCCTCCTGCAATGCCCTCCCCCCAGTGCCCCTGGTCAGAATGGCTACTCCAAGTTTTGACACCACTAAACAAAGCCCTTTCACAGTAATTCTCTGTGTGCTTCAAGTGCTGGGCGATGCCTTAACAATCCCAATTGGTCAGCAAAGATACCAATCATGCTCTTCCTGGGGCCATGACTGCTGAGTGGCACAGCTGTGGAGCAGCCTACTCAGCTGAAGTGAGTGGGGAGGGATTCTAATTGGCGGTTCCAAATGTGGCTACCATGGCAGACTCGACACACTCTCTGTGTGGTCATGCATGGTAACATCTTGTTTAAAAACACCCCCATTTCTTCCCTTTCCCCCCTACCTGATGGCTTCCATTTGCACCACACCATTCATGATTTTAAAAATCTCTATCATATTCTCCTCAGTCACCTCTTTTCTATGGTGAAGAGCTCTAATGTATTGAGCTTCTCCTTATATAGAAGCTGTTCTTAACTTTGATCATTGTTGTTGCCTTTCTCTAAACCTTTTCCAGTTCTTCTATGTCCTTTCAGATATGGGGCAACCATTACTACACACAGTATTCATGGCATAAGTACACAATGCATTTTTATAGTCGCATTAGAGTTATTCATATCCCTTTCCCAGTAATACCTAGCATTCTGTTGGCCTTTTTGACTACTGCTGTCTTCAGTGGCATTTAACCTCAGTGGGGATTCCAGGCTCATAACAGTGAACCTTGAGCTTCATCTTTCTGATATATACACTGGGAGTTTAATACAACATGACTGACATCTCAAGCTGATGTTCATGCAAAGATGAACTTAAAGTATGAACTAAACAAAATGTTTGAAGAAATGCTGGTTCTTAATTAAATATTTTAAAAAGGGAAAGCCTGAAATTTGTGCATCCTCCTTATACTATACTATATTTCAGTAGAAATTATTGGATATGCCAGTGGTAGGGATGGGCGTACAGAACCAAGTTCGGAAATTCGGTTCGGTCCGGTTCAAAAATTGAGTTCAGTTCAGAAGTTCAATTCGGTCGACCGAACTATTCAAGTTCGGTCCGAACTCCGAACTTCCGAACAGAGTTTGGAAATTCAAACCCCATTGAACTAAATGAAATATTATCTTATGGGGTGGGTGAACAGAATCGAGTTCGGAAATTCGGTTCAGTTCGCAAGTTGGGTTCAGAAGTTCTGTTCGGTCGACCAAACAGATCGAGTTCAGTCCGAACTCTGAACTTCCGAACCACGTTCGCCCATCCCTAGCCAGTGGTAGCTACTCATGGTTAATTAAGCTTCAGGATATAGGACATGTACCATACTGTGCGCAGTGTGATTTGGTTTTACTACTGCTCTTTTCTAGCATATGATGCTAATGCCAGCGCCAGAACCACAATATGCTTCATATCTACTGTTCATGTGGCTCATTTACAGGAGCTAAATGATACGTGTGTTTTCACCTTGAGATTATAGTACAAGGTTTATTTTGCAAACAGTGAGGGGAGCTTCCATTGTACTGTGAGGCTGTTGCATTGCTCTGAAATAGACAACCTTCTGATATATCTGCAGCCAACATACCATCCTTTCCCCCTTCCAGCTCCTTTACCTCTTTTGGATAATATTTTTAAATATAAGTAGGGCATAACTTGAAAAGAAAATCATGAAGTTGTCCAATTCAACCGTACATAACAAGAATTATCCCACCACTGCATTGTTGGAAACATAGCAAAATATTTTCAGTTAAATACAAGCTGTTGCTCACAGCACAATAGAAATCAGGATTGCTGGTTGCATAACATCACTGCACTCCAGGTAGGCAATTCATTCCTTTGGAAAAACATCATAGCTACATGCTCAAAATGATTATTGCCCACTAAATATACATTTCATTGTCTAGTGCTTTAGATATTCTGCAATTGTATTCACTAAAAACATTTCTTTTTCTGGCACATTAACACAATACAGCTTCTGCTTGAGAACACATGATAAATATCTTGTTAAAATTTAGGGGTCAACTGCTTATAAAGCTTGTTCCCACATGTATAATCAGTAAAAACAAATTACAGTGTATAATTTATGGTTAGAATACAAAGGTAAAGATAAAGCAGATGAGATTGACATTTACATTCACCCTATTAAAAATACTTTAAATATAATTCAAGTTCACATGGAGGTGTTCATATGAATATCATTCTTGTATGCTTCAAGACTGCATTCATTTTTTCAATTAAACTTGCATTTGCAGGTAAAATAAAAATGAAAGCTAATAAAAGTAAGCACCACCAAGTCCAAGGGCGTAGCTACCATAGGGACAGGCAGGACATTTGTCCCGGGGCCCACCGTGGCTGGGGGCCCATCCCTATGGCAGCTAATCCCACTGTGGCACTGTGCGGCCGCCTGTTCCATTTAAAAAAAAAAAAAAAACCTCAAAGTTGCAGCTCGGCTGCCCCCCCGCTGGCTGACATTCTCCCCACAGCCTGGGAAGCCCCCCCCCCCTACACTTACTGTGCAAAGCCAAAGTTGTTCTTCCACTACATGCTCCCTCCCTGACTCCTTGCAGGCTGCTCCGAAGCTTTTTTTAAAAAAAACAACTGCCGGGCTCCGTGTGCCTCACTGCATAAGGTTGCTGCCTTGTAAAGAAGGTTCAGCGAGATGGCTCCGAACATTCTCACAACTGGGTTTGTGCTTGCGCACCCTTCTCTACCAACATATATCAAGCTCACTAGTTTGAAAAATCACCCCGTGACAGTCTCGAGCCCCCCAATCCCCAGTATATAAAGCACCTCCTTCCCACTCATAGATACCCAACAGTTCCTTCCAAAGGTGGGTATTTGTGATAATGTTTAGTGCCATCTCAAAGAACCTGGTTTACATGGCAGCAACCTTCTGTTCGTCTTCGAGTGGCTCCTCCCATTCTCACAAATGGGAGAGTACCAAGCCTAGAAACATTTGTGTTCTTTTTATTTAAGTTTCATGATTTTTAGGGCCCAGCTCATGATTTTTGAACATTGAGGCATCCTTGGGGTTGGAGATTTGTTTGTGGCAATCTATTCATGCATGTCTTCAAATGCTGGGATTTGGGGGAAGAATCATACTGCTCTTTGGGGTGGGGAGTGGAAAACAAGGGAACCTGGGGGAGGGATGGAATAGGCAATTTGCAAGGGGGTGGGAGTAGGGTTGTCACCTATGCAAATGTGTAAGGAACACTTATGAAAAATACATGTTGCAGGACCTGCATTTGCACCTTAGTCATCAATGCAGGCCCTGCAACATGTATTTTTCATAAGCATTCCTTAAATATTTGCGTAAGTGACAACCCTAGTTGCCATCTTTTGCAATCTGATCCTGAGACTCGCATTTGGCCTATAGGAGTCTTGGGGTCAAATGGCAAAAGGTGGCAACCCTAGTGTGGAGTATGAGGGCTAGTTCCCCACTGATCTTCTTCCAGGCCAGGGTGTTTGAGAGGAGGGGCATGAGCAGGTGAAGAAGGTCACAGGTGTTTGCACTGCTAGAGCAGAAACCCCAAGCTCCTAAACTTGGTGGAGACAGACTTCTTGGATTCTGGTACATCCTTGTAGTTGCCCCATCCCCATCTCTGATCTCATAAGTTTTGAAATCAATTTCTGAAGGTCATACTGAAGGTCCTGGAATGTTCGCCTGGTGCGTTGGCTTATGCTGTGTCTATTCAGCTCTGTATATCTTGCATATTTTGTACACCTGCTTGTCTGTTTTGCACAGTGGGGGGGGGGGGCTTTGCTTGGGGAGGGGGCAGCAGCCTGAGAAGGGCCTTGGGGTGAAACATTCCTAAATCTGGCCCTGTCTGTGGGGGGAGGGGGCTGTGTGGTGAGAGGGGGCTGAACGAGCAGGAGGGGGGCTCTGTGGGAGGAGGGAGCAGGAGGGGACTTGGGGAGGGAACAGGAGGGAGGGTCTGTGGGGGGACAGAGCTGGAGGAACAGGAGGGGGGTATCTGGGGGGAAGGGACTGAGAAAGCAGGAGGGGGCTCAGGGGGAGGCCATCTGTTACTATTTCTGTGTTTCCATAGCTAAAAGCAAGGAAGAGGTCATTACAGTAGCTGGGTACATGTTTTAATTTAATAAGTACATTTGTTGACAGTTTTATGCAATAAGGACATTGGGGTGAGGAAAGAGGGGAGCGAGAGGGGCGGGTGGGGGCAAAGTCCATTTCTTGTCCTTGGACCCATTCCAACCTAGCTACGCCCATGACCAAGTCATTCTCTTTAATTCCAGGTAGTACAATGGTGTTGATTTTCCTATGGGCTAGGAAAACAGGAGAAAATCAGAATGAGAATATATGGGAACATTTCATTACCTTCTAGCAAAGGGGTCCTGTGAGGGAGTTGGGACTATTCAAATTCTCAGGGGCAGGGGAGGGGAGAGAGTCGTGGCCCACCTGAGTGCTCTGCTGGTAAGGTGGGGACTCCCAAAACACTCTCCATGGCAGCCTTTCTGAGAGAGGGCTCCTAAAACCACTCTGCAGGCAGGCCAGACAAAAAAGGAGGACTGCAGGCTGTATTCAAAGGGGAGACAGGGAAACCTGGTATGGGTAATATGGAATGAGGGAGGGGCAGATTGCAGGCAGGCTGGGAGTTCCTCACCCACAGAATATGCTCACCAAAAACTGAAAATGAAGCAGAAGTCTTCATTCAGTTTGGCTGCATTTGTTTTGTCCGTTCGGTTCGGCTGAGTTCGGTTCGTCTGTTTGGTTCGGCAGTTCGGCTAGTTCGCCGAGTTTAGGTTCGGCTGTTCGGTTTGGCCGTTCGGTTCGGTGGTTCAGTTAGGCTGTTCGGCTGTTCGGTTCGGCCCTTCGGGAAATGTTGTTATGGGTGGTTTTTTTGTTTTTTATTGGGTTTTTTTATTGGGTTTTTTTATTGGGTTTTATATGGTTTTCTTTTGTTTTTTATTGGGTTTTTTTGTTTTTATATTGGGTTTTTTAATTTATTTTTTTATCTAATATTATATATATCTAGCTACACTAAATCTAACTGCTATTAACTATTCTAAATGCTATGAACTAAATGGATTATCTAATAAGTACATAGACCTACTCCTACAAACACTAAAACTAAATCACTAACGCTATCTCTATCACTAAGCTAACTCCTACAACTATCTATCTATCTATCTATCTATCTATCTATATCCCATATATATTGGATGGGGGGGGAAATCACAAACAGAAGAGGAGTCTGTAGTGAAATACATACATTACATACTCAATGAGTCTGTACAGTGCATAACACAAGGTTTCAGTTTATGGTTTAAGTTTCATTTCATTACAAAACTGAAATGAAACTTAAAGCAATCTAAAAATCCTACTCAACGCCTGCTGTTCAGGAACAGTGACTAGCTCAGAAGGTGTTGGGAAGGGGGGGAGGCAGATAATTAGTTTCGTTTCTTGCAAGCCTCTCCAGCCCTGGTGCCTGGAAGTCTGCTCCTCAGTGACTGACACCTCCCTGTCATGTTTGACATTCCAGTGAACCTTTTTTTGCCACCAGAACTCACCCGAACATGATCCAAACTGACTGAACTGTTCGGCCATTTTGCCGTTCGGTGTTCAGTTTGTTTGGTATGTTCGGGTTCGGGTTCGACTTCAGTCGTCCGAACAGGCCGAGTTCTGGCCAAACTCTGAACTTCTGAATCATGTTCGCCCATCCCTAGTTTAAATATTAATCTCCATTATAACACCCTGGGTAAAAACACAAATTATTATCATTGAAAGATATACTTTCTCTATATCGGTCTAAGGACGCTTTCCAACACGCACAAACGCTCGTAAAAGCACCCAATTTGCCTCCAAGAGAAATTGTGAAAGGCAAATCAGGCATGGATTTTGTCACTAGGGAAAACCAAGCCTCACAGCTTTTGCAGCAATCATCTAGGGGATGCAAAGCTGGATTTTCGGGCTTTACATTCCTGCATGATCACTGCCAAAGCTGCATGGCTTTGTTTTCCCACGTGACAGAAGTCGCATCTTATTGGCCTCTCTCAGTTTCTCCTGAAGGCAAATCAGGTACTTTTATGTGTGTCAGAAAACTCCCTAGGAGGAAAGGAAGGAGGACAAGAATGGCCTGTGGTCATTAAAAGAAGAATGAACTAAGGGGAACATGTCGGTCTGTTTTGAAGTAATGTCTCTGAGGGAGGTTTTCAGTTGAAGTGAAATTGTTGTATTAAGTGACAAAAGGCAGCATGATTCTTTGGCTGTTTAATGCTGGATGTACCCCTTAAAGATGGTGTGATAGGTCTGGGCAATTTGTTTTAGTTAAAATAGTAACTAAAATAAGTTTTCTACATTCAAGTGTATATTCAAACAAAATTCACTTTAAAAATATGGTTTCATTTTGCCCCCATTGAACTCTATACAAGCTGCCTCCTATGAGGCTGGGGGGGAGGAGGGGGGAGGAGAGCAGTCAGAGACATGATTATCATCCTGCTGGCCAATTAGCATTGGGAACATATCCAGCAGCACCGTGACAGACACAAGGTGTTTTCAAATGTGATGGTGCTTGGGTGCCATCACAGACTTAACACCTTTGGAGACAGGCTGCCCCCATGGCTGGGTTCCTGCCAAGCCTCCAAAGTAACATGACAGGGGCTTGGCCACCAGGTAAATCAGGATGATGTACAGACATGGTCTGCTCAGCCCCACCCCCACACTGTTCCCATTGGCCCACTCCTTTCTCTGACGGCCGCATGGTGCCTGGAACCAGCGGGGACTCATGACCAGGTCTGGTAAAGTGGGCTTTCAAACGTGAAAGCCTGCTTTACTCCCAGTTTGGCAGTCAGATCCAGGCTGTGGTGAAGGCTATTGCAGGCTGTGACACAGAGTCTTGCCCAAGTCACATTCCACGCTAGCTACCACCATGACTGGGATCTATCCCGTACCAACATCTGGTGCAAAAAAATGAATGTGACAGTGACCCCCGTGCCAAAGCACTTCAAAATGTAGGCCATCGTCACATTTAAAAACTCCTACAGAGAACCCCTGGGATAGGACTTTCTTCAATGCTGCCAGTAACATGGCAGTGCCAATCAGGAGGGCTGTGGGACAGCATTGTAACCCTGGAAGTGCCTGCTGCTTCTGTGCTTGCCTTCTGCCTGCCAGTGGGTGAAAACAGACATGCACATAACTCTGCTTTAACACTGCTTTCATATTTCTTATGCATGTGGCAGGGCTGTATTAGTGCCTTATGCAGCCCTGCAATGTGCATAAGAAATGTGAAAGCAGGGTTAAAATGGAGTTAAGGTGCATGTCTGTTTTCCCCTAATGCCTGATGCTTCTGTGCCTGCCTACTGCCTGCTGTTCTCTCTCACACATTTTATTGAGCACTGATACTGAGAAGGGAACAGGAAGGGGGGGGAAAGCCACAGCAAAGTTGAAAGAAGCAGTCCTCCTGGGGTGCAAACACTCGTGGGAATGCACCGGGTTTCCAGTCTGCAGTGGTTTTCAACCTGTGGTCGATGGACCCCTGCCAGTGTTTGCTGCTCCAATGCCGACCTGCTGTGTGCCAGCCTCTATGATATTCTGCCATCCTGGGGCACTTTCTGAAAATTTGGAATGGGAAAGTGTCAGAGAGACAAATTAAAACTGTTATTTAAACCAATGCAAGACCTGCAAAGTGATGCCCATTGAAAATAATGTGAAACAAATTTAATTACTAAAATAAAGTTAAATTACAAATGGAAATCAAGTTTAACAACATTTTTGAAATTAAAACAAATCTAAAATGGAAACAAAGTGGTTCCCTTCTATGGTCTGAGCCCCTTCAATGAGACTCCAGATTCATGCCTGTGCTAATTGATAGCACTGGTGCTAAACAACCTATGGTTCACACCTATAAAGTGTGTCCCAATTCTGGACTATACCATCAATGTCCAAATTGTACAGGAGAGTAAGAAATCCCTTTACTCACTGTGCAGACTACCCGGACCTTAGATTTGGATATTTCATACATGCTTATCCCTACCCTGGTTTCCCCCAGTTCCCAAACAAGTGGACAGGGAAATTGATTGATTGAACACCCTGTCTTCCTTGCCCCTACCAGCAACATTCAGAACAGCTAAGCTGGCATATAGTGTGTGATTTATGCCAACAGCGGGGGGCGGGGGGCGTGGAGGGAGCAAGGCCAGAATTGTGCTTAAAGAAGTTTCTGTAGTAGAATCATTCCTGTGGATAAGAGATCTTATGCAACCATGTAAAGCCTTTTTAAATGTGTGGGATTTCTCCCACAGTTTAAAACTGATGCTGTAAACTGTAAGTCGCCCAGGTGACAACAGAAACAGCGGCAGTGCATAATAGGAATGGGACTATGGGCAAATTATCAGTTACCGGTTTTATCGGTATCGGATTAACCGATATCGGTTTTATTGGTATCGGTATATCGGTTTTTAACATTGCTGATTTTTCGGATCTTTAACATTGTGGCCATTGTTAAAATGGTTGCAATGTTAAAGATAAAAAAAAATTGACAATGTTAAAAAAACGATATACCGATACTGATAGTAATCAGTATTATCGGGTTAATCTAATATTGCCAAATATTGGCATTATCAGATTAATCTGATACCGATAATCTAATATTGCCAAATATTGGCATTATCAGATTAATCTGATACCGATAGTCCCATCCCTAACGTGTAACTCCTGGATGTTTAGAGATGCAACCTAGGGTGATTTCAGATGTGTCAGGGCAGCTTTGGCCCCATCACGGAATCACCATTTTGATTCCCGAACAGAATCGCCCCGCATTGGCCAGCAGACGTGGCAGCTGATCCCCGCGGGGAATCTGAGGAGGGTAGGGCTGTGCGGTGCAACATGCAGCCACAAAGTCCCACCCCCCAGACTCCCCCAGCTGCCCGTCCTTCGGGAGACAGGCGGGCACAGCGGCCAATTCGGCTGCTGCGTCCGATTCCGACCCGTGGTCTGGGTCACGACCCAGAATCGGCGGCAGTAACAGATGTTACCGGCCGTCAATTCCGGGCCGTGGTTCAACTAACCACGCTTTTGGCAATGGTCCCTGGAACAGCCTTGAAAGCATGGTTATTTTGATTCCCACCGGAGGTTCACTGTGGTGAACATCTGACAGGCATCATACAGACATTACGGGACCATTCCCCATGACAGGGTATTGTCTGTGGTTGAGCGTGATCTCGTAATGTTTGAAAATACCCCTAGAGTGCATTCACACATACATTAAAAGGCTGCTTTTTCTAAATGCAGTCAATTTCAAAATGTGCTTAAATAAACCCATGCACTATTCACACTGGGTTTATTTAAGCACATTTTGAAATTGACTGCATTTAGGGAAATCAGCATTTTAATGTACTCGGGGGGGGGTGGGGGGAGAGGAGGAGGAGCTGCAGCAGAGCAGGAGCGGAGCCGAGAGCCGGGGAAGCAGGTCAGTGTCGTGTCAGTTACACAGCCCCCTGCTTCCCCGACTCCCTGAGAGTGGAGAGGAGCTGAGCCAAGAGTCACTGACTAGCCTAGTCAGTGTCATGTCAGTTACACCGCACCCCGCTTCCCCGGCTCTCAACTTCCTGAGAGTGGAGAGGAGCTGAGCCGAGAGCCGGGGAGCGGGGCGCTGTGTAACTGGCATGACACTGACTAGGCTAGTCTGTGTCAGTCAGTTACACAGCGCCCCGCTCCCCGGCTCCCTAAGAGTGGAGAGGAGCTGCTTTGGCTGCCCCTCAATGCGCTGGAAAAACAAATGGAAGAACTGCGAACGGAACAAACGTGTTTGTGAGAGTGGGGGGAGAACAGTGCATGCGTGCGTGATTGTGAGAGAGNCACAGAATACTTTAACATAAGAATACAAGTAACACAAAACAATACAATACTATATATTTACAAAATAAACCTAAAATACTACAATTGAACATACTATCCAATTATAATTCTCCTGATAATAACAAACTAATAAGAGATTCATTATGTTCAAAAACAAACAAAATATATGACCATATCTGCTCAAATCAGTTAAATGATAAATACATTTCTTAATTCAGCATACCTAGATATCAACTAGCTTAGAGAACATGCACATTTATATCATTACCATTTACATTTCAGGGGTGCCTAAGCATAACTAGAATTACAGATCATTTTGTGCCTCCCATTTTTGGGAGGCCAGCCATACAAAAGTTGCAAGGGCCACCACTTCCTCCTCTTTAGACAGGGAATGAAGCCCCTATATATATGGTAATATGCAGGGAAAAGAAAAAAGTGCTGGTCTGCTGAATGTGGGAATGTGCTCCTTGATGAGACCCTCATAATCGCAGTCTTATCTAGACCGCATATCAAAGCAGCCAAGAGTCACACTGTGCCTCTGTTTCTAATGGCACCTGAGCAACTTCCAGTTTGCAGAGGTGCATCTAAAGACTCCCCACGGGGGTTTCCCAGAGTTGCAGATTTAAAACTGCAGGAGAAATCCTGTATGTTTAAAAAGGACCCTTGCGTTCATCCTGCACTTAAAAGCTGAAATGATTTTTTGGCACGAATACAGAAACTGGAGAATACAGTTTAATTATCCATTTTAATAAAATGAATAGTAAGTGGTGCAGATATAGCAAAGTGCAAGGTGCTGTTTACCAAAGGGATAAATAGAACCACCAAAGCGGGATGAGCACAACAATCAGCCCTTAATCAATTGCTGTGGTTTTTGTTTTTTGTCTTTTCTTCCCTCCTATTAATTTTTTAATTAATTTATTATTATTATTATTATTATTATTATTATTATTATAATAAACATTTATGTAGCACCAGCCATGTGCCTGGAGCTGTACAGAACATCGAAATGGACGTGGTCCCTGCCTGTGGCTTACAATCTAAAAGACAAGGAGGGGGAGACAGGGAGAGGGGACAGGGAGAGAGACAGGAGAGAAGACAAACAAACATTCAGGTGGATGCGAAGTCTCAGGTGCATGTGCTTGGCTTGGTTACACTTGATTTGGCAGTTTTGTATTTAAAATTTACCAAAGGAATCAATGGATTTAGAAGCTTTGTATTTTAAAATTCAGACCCAAATTTTGTATCCCTTACCAGCAATGGATTATGCAGAACAACACAGTATGTGTCTCTTTTTCACACTGGCCCTGCTATCCTTAACTATCATAAATTTCAGCAGCTTGTGAAAAGTAAATTGGTGAGCAGTTCCTTAATTCTCTCTAACATGAGAATTTGGTCAAAAAACAGAAAATAATTGAATTAAAGCCATGATCCACAAAAGCTATGGGTATGAAAGCTGCTTATACTTGGAAATAAGGAGTCTTAAGTGGGGAAAATCTACACCATTGCTCAGAGGCTTAGCTTCCTATATACGTGGAAAGCTATCGCTGCAGTGACAGCTCAGCACCCACACTACTGGACAGGATGTTTCCTGCCCCAAAGGACCTAGCTGTGCCACTTCAACTAACGGGTTCCTTAGTCCAGTGGTAGTGACAGTGGCATTGGGGTCAGCCCTTCGACTCTTCTTCCTGTGCCCTGACCCCATCCTATCCTTTCACCGTGAATACTGCCTCTGCTAAGGCCAGTCCAGGCCAGTGGCAGATGATGTTTCATGCTGCCTTTTTCTGTGCTAGACCCAGAAGTAGCAGTACTAGTTTCACAGGGCACAAACACAGTTACTGCTGCTCTGAACCAACAGTAGAGATGTGCGAACGCGGTTCGGATGTTCGGACAAAACTCGATCTGTTCGGACATCCGAACCGAATGTCCGAACTGAACTCGAAAAGGCAGAATAGTTCGGTCATATTCAGGTGAGTTCGGATGAGTTCGGGGGTGGGAAAAACGTGACTTTGGGCGGGAAAAAAGTGACTGGAAGGGGGAGGCAGCTGAGGAGCAGACTTCCTGGCACCAGGGGTGGAGACCAGGGGTTGTTTCAGGGCTAAATGATACTGACACAAAAAAAACCCTTCAAATTCAGTATCGGTATCAATAGCACTATTTTTGACTGTTCGGCCAATTTTGGCCGAACCGAACTCCGCCGAACCGAACAACCGAACCCGAACTCGGGTTTCAAACTGAACAACCAAACGTCCAAACTGCATTCTGTTCGCACATCCCTAACCAACCGTAGCTGCACGACAAATGTGCCTTGTGAATCTTCTGTAAGGCTTCATTGCACCACCTATCCACCCTAGGCCACCAGGACCCTGAATCTACTTCTGTCCAGGGGTCCCATGAGCTGTTCCTCCAAACCCTGCACCCACCATTGATCTTCTGGGAGCCCTCCAGTGGCAGCTGCTGTATGGAGGAAGTGACTCCCACGATTTAAGGCCGTGACACCCCTGTGGCAATAGTCTTTAATCTTCAAAAGTGAGCAAAGAGAAAAAACATGCCAGTGCTTGGTAGAGCATCTGAGCCATTTGATAAAATCTTTTTAAATGTATCTTTAATTTCATGAGGGGCTTCAGAACCTCAGTGTGAGCAAAAAAGCTTTCACACTAAGTTATTAGAAGAGGAGCGCACAAAGTACTCATCAAGACCTTGCAACGAAACAATGTGGAACACAGTGTAAGCAGTGTGAAAATATTTGCTTGGAGTTAAACAGATTAAAGAACAAAAATATCTCCCTCCTCTGTGAATTAATATTCTGTTTCTCTTCATCAATAATGCAAGTAGCTTGTGTGGCACTGGCTACTATGCAGTGTGAGCTGCATGTCCTAAATCTGAACAAAGTAGACCTTGTGCCCAAATTTTGATAAAGAGTCATATCATTCCCAGACAGAAACAGCTCTAGGCACTTGTAGAACCTATAGCTGCAGGGGTTCCAAACTCCACTTTTCTTTCCTTTCTTGTTTGACAAAATTTTCTTATCTGTGGTCTGGAAGTCTCTTGAACATTGGCTAACTAGGGTTTAACTAAAACACTACAAGGAAAGGTTGAAAAAAATATTCTGTATATTAGAGAAAACAGGTTTCTCAAAGGAGTCAGATCAAAAGTGTCGTCATTTCAGATGGCTCTCATCCTGATTGCATCCATTGCTTTCAGGGCTGGAAGGGGATCAGATGGCTATGGGAAGAGTCTTCATATATCCTCAGGGAAGGAAAGACCTTCCATAACTGCAGAAAATAAAAAACTTTCACAGTTCTGTAAATTGCAGAAAACTAGCAGAACAAAGGCCCTTTTTACACAGGCAGTGGTATGGGTGTGTTGATGCAGTTGGTGGAGGTGTGTGTGTGCTCCACCTCCACCCACAGAGCCTCCTCTCTTTTTCTGGATGGCTCCGTGGGTGGGTGATAGGTGGAGATGGGTGTGTACCGGTAATGCATACCTACCTCCACCCACAACCAGTGGTGTTTACATGGGTGGCCACCCATCCCTCCCACTCACCACGGTGCCATTTACACGGACACCCCACACACATACACACACGCCCACACACCCAGTGGGGGGAGAGGGGCATTCATGTAAAAACGGCCCAAAACACACCCAGTATAACTCAAACACTAATAGTAAATCAATACATAATGCTAAATTCTAAAATGCCAATGAGGCCAGCCCCATACCTTGCTCATGGGAGTTGCATGCATCCTCATTACTGGGGAATTTTGCCACGAGGGTCTGTGTGGGAACTGAACACGTACTACGTGGTTCACTACACACTATCTCTATAAATAAGCTAACTCCTATAACTATCTATCTATAGTAACTATCTAATATATATATATATATATATATACACACACACAGACACAGGGATGGAGGGGACACAGACAGCTTACAACAAACAACACAGGGTGGGGTACAAAACTGAAATGAAACCTAAATCAATCTAATGCTACTCTAAATAAATCCAAAAACAGGGGAAGGGAACCAGGGATGGAATATATACAGGGAGGAATTCAATGGAGGGTAGGGAGAAAGAACACAGGGAGGGGTAAAAAATAAAAATAACACCTAAATCTATCTAATCTAATCTAAATAAATGAAATTACGGAGGTAAATGTGTGGAAATGGGTGAAATAGGAGGAGGATGGCAGTGCATTGGGAGGTACACAAACTGCTGGGAGAGGGAGACTTCTGAAAATGCATGCTGACAGGATCAGTGGCTAGCTCAGAAGGAGTTGGAAGGGGGGAAGGCAATGACTTTTGTTACTTGCTGCGCCTGCCTTACCACAAGCCCCATTGACTCCGTGCAGCCTAGCCTGTGGCCAATCACAGACTGTGAAGCCAGTGGTCTGAGGAAAAGAGGGATGGCGATTGGGCAGGGTGGCTGCTAGTCCAAGCCTCTCCATCCCTGGTGCCAGGAAGTCTGCTCCTCAGCTTCCCTCCACCCCCTCGTGCCTTCCAGCCCTATTTTTCACACCTGAACAGAACCGAACACCGCCAAACTGTTTGGGCCTTCAGCCATTTGGTTCGGCCATCCGAACAGGCCAAGTTCGGGCCGAACACCGAACGGCTAAACCGCATTTGCACATCCCAACAACTAACACCACCGCCTCCCTGTCCAGAGTCCAGGGCTCTAGGCCCTATAGAGTCCAATAAGTACCTGGCCCTAACTGGGATACAACTGGAAAATGAGCTGGTGTCTTTCTCAAGGGGTCTCTGATTCAATCCCAGCGTATCATCCCACAGAGATAAAGACAAAAGCCCCTGCTGGGCTACTTAGAGTCCATGCAGCTCCTGCTCCCACTCATGACCTCTTTAATCTCCAGTGTCCAGGAGTCTCCATTCCACACCAGCGTACAGGATCCCTTAGTCCATGCCATCACTCACAGGCTCTCCCATCTGTTCCCAGAGTCCAGGAGTCACTGCCCCATACTGGCAGATCCTTCCTGGTGTCCAGGATCCCTTAGGTCCACTCTAGCATTGCCCTCCAGTCCACGACCTCCTGGACATTTTGCTACTCACTAGCCAGCTCCCTCTCTTCAGCTCCACCTGTGGCTCTTTTCAAATAGCCACCACTCATTCTGTCAATGAATCAGGCAGGGCCACAGCACTGATGCCCCTCCAGGCTCCACCCCCTTAGGTTCACCAGTCAAGGCGTTTCTCCCTTCACAGGGGCCACAGCAGCCTTTCTAGGTGCGCACTCCATAGTGCCACCTATTCAGTTTCATCTGTCTTGTACATTTCACAGATGGGGATAATGTCACCGCCACCTGAAGCCTCTCAGTGGCCAAGCTGCTTTCCTGTGGGTCTATGGATAGGAAGAGAGCACTCCCAGCTGCTGCAGCAGCTTGGAGCAGGGAGGGGAGCAACTGCCGTGCTACACATGGGTCTTTCTGGAAACCAACTGAAGTCCCCACTTGGTGTGCTTCTGCTACTGCTGAAATTCATTATTCAAAATAACTTGGTTTTTTCTCAGTATCTCGGTATTCAACTCCATTTTACCGAGTACTGAGTAACTGAGAAATTGACCTGGTACTTGGTCAAGAACTTGGTACTCACATAAATATTTAGATGAGCAGCATATGGAACTTTTCCTGAAACATACCAGCCCTATATGAGGGAACTTGGAACTAGGTTTGACAGCTGGGTTGTCAGCTGTTTTGCTGTTTACTGTCAACATTTTGACGTTCTTGCCGCCACTCCAACAGCATTTGCCATCAATTTTTGGCACTATCCAACATTTCAAGACAGTTCCAGATATTCTGCAGCACTTAAGATAATAGTGAAAATTTCCGACAGTTCCAACAGTTTTTCTGACATTTCCGACAGTTTTTCAGACACTTTAGTCACACATTTTGACACTTTGCGGAAATTTCTGACGCTTTATGGGACTTGCAACCATTTCTGACAATTTCTTCACTGCCAAGAAATAGTAACAAGCATGGAAATTCCGTGTGCATATTGCATCAGGAAAATGGCAACAGATAGGAGGTTTCCAACAGAATGTTTCAGGCCTACTTGGGACTCGGTACTTGGAAAATAGTCAGTACTCAGTTTTATTTTACTGAGTATTTTACCAAGTACCGAGTATTGAGTATTTGACCGAATTACCGAGGACCGGCTGAACACTCAGAGTTGAGTTGATCCTCAGAAACTTGGAAATACTCACGGTTTTTTTATTGTTGTTGTTACTCTTCGGTACAGCCCTAGCTTCTGCATTCCTTTCCTTACTGGGCTGCATGCCAAAGACATGAATGATCGTATCCTTTGCACTTATTTTTCTTTCTGAAAACACCTAGGGTCCCAGTTTCACCTATTTTAACCTTAGACACCAAGAAACAACAACATTTTGCACTTACAAAATAGTGTCTTCACCTCCTCTAAACTTGTAAGAATATCAGTTTTCACATTCAAATACTTGTGAAGCAAAAATGAATACCTTTGCACTCCTCTGTAGTATTCCCAACAGGATATCTTAAGTATGAGGCATCGTATAGAACTCTCTATCCTACTCAATCCTACATTCCAGTCAGACCATTTTCACACACACACGCACGCACACACACACACACACACTCCTCCTCCCCTGATCTTAAAATATCTGTAAACTATTTCAGTTATATTAGTACAAGGAGCTGTTTTGTGAACAAGAACTTGGAGATTATGTGAAATTTCAGAATAAAGGAGATTGAAAAAAACATGCTGAAGATTCTAAATGGTGTGATCCCTAATGGCAATGTTAACTCATGCTTAGCTATAGAACTGTCTTGATTAGAGCTGAAATGAATACCCACAAAAAAGGGACGTACATGTCGAATTTCCGATACCAGAATGGACCCAAAACAATGGGTATGACTTGGTACTTGATTACAACCTGATTCGCATACCTGATGTCCCAGAATGTCCTAGAATTCCCAGAACAACACCTTCTGGCCCTGATTTTTCAGTTTTCCATCCCAATTTTTGATTAGTAACCAGAAAATCTGGTAAACTATTGAAGAAAATCACTTGTATTACCCTAAGAAAAACTACTCTTGGTTATCATTGTAGCAGGGAACCACATAATAAGGCTGCTGTGCCTTTAAGGCTGGGATTGGACCTGAAGCCAAGTCCACTCCTGAAGGTACATAAGAGAGGCANACACCTGAACAGAACCGAACACCGCCAAACTGTTTGGGCCTTCAGCCATTTGGTTCGGCCATCCGAACAGGCCAAGTTCGGGCCGAACACTGAATGGCTAAACCGCATTTGCACATCCCTACAACTAACACCACCGCCTCCCTGTCCAGAGTCCAGGGCTCTAGGCCCTATAGAGTCCAATAAGTACCTGGCCCTAACTGGGATACAACTGGAAAATGAGCTGGTGTCTTTCTCAAGGGGTCTCTGATTCAATCCCAGCGTATCATCCCACAGAGATAAAGACAAAAGCCCCTGCTGGGCTACTTAGAGTCCATGCAGCTCCTGCTCCCACTCATGACCTCTTTAATCTCCAGTGTCCAGGAGTCTCCATTCCACACCAGCGTACAGGATCCCTTAGTCCACGCCATCACTCATAGGCTCTCCCGTCTGTTCCCAGAGTCCAGGAGTCACTGCCCCATACTGGCAGATCCTTCCTGGTGTCCAGGATCCCTTAGGTCCACTCTAGCATTGCCCTCCAGTCCACGACCTCCTGGACATTTTGCTACTCACTAGCCAGCTCCCTCTCTTCAGCTCCACCTGTGGCTCTTTTCAAATAGCCACCACTCATTCTGTCAATGAATCAGGCAGGGCCACAGCACTGATGCCCCTCCAGGCTCCACCCCCTTAGGTTCACCAGTCAAGGCGTTTCTCCCTTCACAGGGGCCACAGCAGCCTTTCTAGGTGCGCACTCCATAATGCCACCTATTCAGTTTCATCTGTCTTGTACATTTCACAGATGGGGATAATGTCACCGCCACCTGAAGCCTCTCAGTGGCCAAGCTGCTTTCCTGTGGGTCTATGGATAGGAAGAGAGCACTCCCAGCTGCTGCAGCAGCTTGGAGCAGGGAGGGGAGCAACTGCCGTGCTACACATGGGTCTTACTGGAAACCAACTGAAGTCCCCACTTGGTGTGCTTCTGCTACTGCTGAAATTCATTATTCAAAATAANAATGCCCTGGCAGGTGATTGAAGCTTTTGTATGTGTTTACAAAGGTGATTGACTGAGCTAAAAAATCCAGCTTTGTCAGTCATACTTGTAAATGCGTATTAAAACTTCAGTCACCTGCCTCGAGGCTTTCACACCTGATAAAAAGCATGCCTGATTTGTATGCACTTCCCCTCTCCCGAACTTGTAATGACCAATCTGCACAGGTATGAAAGCAGTCACAGTTATGAAATTATTAACTTTATTAGGTTACTTCATTTATTCATGATTTTAGTTTGTGGTAATTTGTAGAGATGAGAATACTAATGTAGTATTAATACTAACATGGACTAAAGTAGGCACTTTCGTATTAATACTGATAATACTAAAGTGAACATCAGATACTAAAATTCTGTTTAGTATTTAAATCTGGAAAAGGTGCCTTTGCCATTTCCCATCTGCTGGGTTCTTTTTGGATTGCTCTCCGCTGCTCTGCATCTTTCTGGCATGTATGTAAGACCTGGCTGTTCCGTCAGGCTTTTGACGAAGGGTAGGGGTGGGATTTCCTCACATATTCTATTTTTAAATTGTTTTAAAATGTTTGTATTGTTTTTATTGAATTTTGTTCGCCACCCCGGGGGCAGGATATAAATTTTAAATAAATAAATAAATAAATAAAAAATTCCCCACTTATTAATTGCAGCAAGTTCAAATTTCCCTTGGGCTTTACCAGTGCTACAGTTCTCCCATACTGCTCTGTCCCTCAGCTCCAATCTCCAACCTGGGTTACTTCTGGACCAACCTGGCTGGTCTCAGGCCCACCAACCACCCCACAGCTGCCTCGTCTCACCTGTGCTGTGTCCCGAGATCAACTTTGCTTTCTTCTTCTCTCCAGCTGCAAATGAAGGGGGTGACTAGAGACAAGTAGAAAGAAAAGTTGATCTCAGGATACAGCACAGGTGAGACAAGGTGGCTGCAGTGAGGAGGCAAGCAAAGGGGTTAGAGAGCCAATTGCCATGCTGAAGCAAAGAACCCCACCCACTAAAGCCTCCAGCCCCATACATATTCCCCCCAAACCTAGGCCACCCCAACCCCTAGTGCCAGCCCCCTTTAACCCTTACTCATCTCCTAGGTACAACCAGTCCCCTTTGACCCCACAGCACCCCAGCCCAGAGCCACAAGGCACCCCCTGATCCCACAACCACCTCCAAAGCACCACCCAAAGCCCCTAGCTTTGGGTGCCCAAACCCAAACCCCCCTTTACACCCCTGAACCCAATGCCACCACCACCACCACCCAAACCAGTGCCAGACATTGCACTACACTTGACCTTAGTAAACACGCTACCAGTTTTAGAAACCCCATGAATCTTTTTCAATTGATTTCTATGGGGAAAGACTCCCATTGACCTGAGTGGAGAATGAAACAGAACAAATACTAAAACAAACAAAAACAAAACTGAACTAAATACTAAACAGAAGTAAATACTAGAGTCCATCCCTACTAATTTGTTCATTTTGACAGTGCTATTTTATCTAATAGCTGGATTCATGAATAAATGAAGTAACTGAATAAACAAAGAAGTGTCATACTGGATCCGAACAATGGACCATCAAGCCCTGTATCTTGTTTCCAGCAGTAGCTACTCTTGGTCACATTGGAGAAGTATCCGACAGGTCATAATGGAGTGATAAATTTCCTACTTTTCACTGCTAGCTCCTAAGTCAAAGTTTACATGCCCAAATAAGTCCATTAGTCATTAATAGATCTATCCTTCAAGAACTTATCCAATCCTTTTTAAAAGCGGGTCATGCTACTGGTCTTGACCAACATCATCTAGCAACGAATTCCACAAGTAAATTATGGTTCTGTCAGGGGGGGGATGCTTTTTTTCATGTTTTAAATCTGCCAGTTAGCCATTTCATGATTTGGAGTTTCCCCTTAGTTGTGGTACTATTTGAGATGCTAAATAATAACCCCCTATTTACTCATTACACACCACTCATATAAACTCCTATCATATCACCTCTCAGACCTCTCTTCTCCAAACTAGAGAACCCATATCTGTCAAGCCTCTCCTCAAACAGAAGCCATTCCTTACGCTTGATTATTTTTGTTGCCCTTCTCTTTACCTTTCTCATGAATATTCAAGACCACACAGGGTATTTTCAGAAGTGATGCAACCACGCTTAGACCCAACCTAGGGTAATGGCGGCCACCCCATTCTGGGTAGGATGATACTGTCTTACCACGCTTTGCCCCAAACTGTGGTAGTGCTTACGACTAGCTGTTTCCTATGATTTTCCAAGAATACAACTGGTGGTAACTGCTACTACAGTTCAGGGAAAAGTGTGGTGAACATCTGGTGGACGCCAAACAGAAGTGACAGTGGTTGTGACCCCAGGGTGGGGTAAAGTGTGGTAAAATGTGGCTAAGCGTGGCGTTGTAACTTCTGAAAATACCCACAGTGAAAAACATGTACCACATTGTATTCACTTCATTTAAATGAATGTGAATACACTGTGGGTGATTTCAGACGAGACAGGCCGGCATTCGCCCTGTCCCGGAATCACCCAAATGATTCCCCTCTGGGATCACTCTGGCATGTCCAATAGACGTGCTGGCTGATCCCAGTGGGGAATCGGGGAGGGGGCGGGGCTGTGCGGCGCAACATGCGGCCACTCATCCCCACCCCCCCTACTCTCCCCCGCCGCCTGCCCTTTGGGGAGACGGGTGGGCATGGTAGCCAATGCAGCCACAGCGCCCGCCTGAATTCACCACAACCTGGAATCCCGCCGGGGATTCCAGGCTGTGGTTTCTGTCCAGACGAGACGGGCCCCTTCATCGCAGCGGGGAATCGCATTCACCACACGATCGGCGCCGGCCCCACCGGTTCAGCCGATTACATGGTGAATGTGATTCCGCGCCGCGATTGCCTATGGCAAACATCTGGGGGGGAACTTCCGGTTCCCCAACAGACATTACAGGACCATTCCCCACCACAGGGTATTGACTGTGGTTGAGCGTGATCTCGTAACGTCTGAAAATACCCTGTGTTAGTTGAGTTTGGTATTCACAGCAGACATTTGCCCCTAGCTACAATTTTGAAGAACCCATCTTTAACCACCATAAAGAAGATAGTCTTTCACAAGGAATCATTTTCTGTAAATTCGGCCTCTAATGTGATCCACTTGGGTACACAAACTGATCACTAACACATGCAAAGAGAACTTCCTGGATTAACGGAACCCAAGATGTTGTACTACAAACATAAGTCTTAATGGACATCATTGTTCCATGTATAAACTGGCAACCATTTCCTCTTACTTTCCCTCTGACTTACTCTTGACTGCCAACTGCCCACCTTGGTAAAGCTACACTACAAAAAACGTGTAGTCATTCTTTGAGACTATGGGCATTCCAATGGAAGATGTTTTATTACAAAGCTTTCTTTTTTAACATTTATCTAGCTGGTCAACTGGGACATTAACTAGAAAAGAATCACTGACTTCCCAAAACTCACAGCAATGTATTCACAATATTAATCTGAATGCAAAGTATACATCTTATTGAAATTCAAATTTCTATAAATTTGAATACAATCTGGCCTGGTATTAGTAGTATCACAAAGCCTAAAATGTCAACTGGCAAGTCTCCAGGAAGGCAGAACTCAGCAATCAGTAGGGGAAAGATGGGCATAGGAGAAAGAGCAGAAGGGCATGGGGAAGCAGATGGCTAGAACTCCCAACATACTGTCTGTAATGTAAATGGACGTTGTGCTTCTGGGTTTAGAAAAAGAATAATAGGTGGCAAAAGATTTTTTTTTTAGTTATCGCTTTTGTACCTGAGTTTTTAAAAAATGTGACTAATTTGTATGGCCTCTACTGGTCCGAAATGGTGATATTATTAATGAAATTTACTTCAGCCTGCTGGGTCCAGCTCCACACACTAAATGCTCACCTTCAGAAAATTCAAACAAACCCAATTTAGATTGGACTTATAAATTCATAACTTGCCCAACACATCTTAAAATAATCTTTCAGCTATATATAATAGTCTGAAACTAATCTGCATCATCTCATTTTATTCACCATTTAGTCACCATTCGACAAGGTTCTGATTTGATTGGAATACATTACGGGATCAAGTTATTTGAGACCGGATGCTTGGCTCTTTCTGAAACTCCAAATCCTTTAACATGTCTAAAATTGGCACCCCCAAATCACTATACACTCTGGAAAATCTTGTCCCAACTGTCTAGCCTTCGTTAATTTAGGAGTTTGAGACAACCTTGGTATGTTTTTCTTGGTCCACTGTCTCCTATTTAACTTAATGTCTATTTTCTGCTTTCTGAGATGGAAAAAAAAAGAAGTTAAAAACGTGTTTAGATAATATTTTTTCCTCTTGTAAGAGAGTGAGTTAAAAGCTGAATAGATAGATAGATAGATAGATAGATATTCCAAATGAGATTTTATGAACTAGGATTCCCTTGGCTTCAGAGTAGGAGGCTATCCATAGGAGATTAATATTTACATTTTCTTTTAATGGCAGAAAGACATTAGGGAATACTGTAGGTGTGAAAGCAACCCCAGTTTGGTATAATCAAGTGGATACATCAGAGACATGACTTGGGCTAATCAGCTTGGCCTGTATTTAGTGTGCAGGATTGAAGCAGACATTTCTGTGCTATGTATTGGAATAACCTTGAATCCTCCAATCCTGTGGTTTATAGCCACAGAGTCTATTTTTAAACATTTGCTGCTTCCCACATAACTGAATTAGCATAAGTGGTGTCATACAGAGTTTCTTTGTATTTATATACAAAAGGATATAATTAACCCAAAGCTTGCAGCAATTCAGTAATACACACACACAACCTTTGAAGGCAAAACCAAGCCTGAACTCAAAAGTCATTCAATAGTTAATCTGGAAGTCTTATATAACTGTGAAATATCCATGACTGTTGACTGAATTCAAATTGCTCAGCACATTGTATCTCATTATATTTGCCTATTTTTAGTGGAATAGAAAACTGCAATTTTGGTTAACTGGACCCACTGCCAACAGTACAATCTGACTTGAAAGCTAGTAGTTTATATGACTTTGCACTCAGGTACGTACAGAGGATCATGACATTACAATTCAAAGGCAGCACCCTGAGTAGCAGTGCTTATACCAGTTCCCATTTACATTATAAGCTTTGTCACAATAATGGATTAATGTTGTGCTATTTTCGACTCTCATTAATTCCTTTGTCAAAAAAAAGAGGTGTCAGAATTTTAATGTCTTGCAGTTTCTAATGCTTAATAGTTTCTGTAGATCCTAGTGAAACTCTGTACCATTTCGCTCTTACAAGATTCTCTATTTTGACTGGCTGTTCCACAACTCTCAGATAGTTTGCATAATGTGCCAGTGTTGTACACCCTGACATGCTTTATGACACTATACAGTATTTTGTGACACCATAAAGCTCATGGTGAATCACTTGATGGTCATTGTTAGGTGGTGCTTTGTTCAACAAAATTACCCTTATTTTGGGCAAAGAAATAAGGCAGTAACCTACATTATTCCATGCCAGCACCTCTCTGGTCCCAATAATCTCCCAGCCCCATCCCCAGTTCAAGATTTGCTATTCCAACTAATAAGGAGATTGTTGAAACACCACAATAAGAAAATATGCACATCTTGTTAGTTCCCCAAATATGACAGTAATGGCCTGTTTATGTAACACAGACTGTTTTTACACGAGCAAGAAGCAGCATCATTTATTGCAGATTTCAGAATCTGCAAAAAAATAATCTAGCGTAGGGGGGTTTAAGATGTTATTGGAAGCAGGGTGGCCACCATTTGAAACAGTGACTGCCAAACTAGCGCTAGTTTGCCAGCGGCTGCTGTTTCAGATGGCAGCTGCCCAACTTCCGGTAAGGCATGGGGAATGTTTAACACACACACACACACACACACACACACACACACACACCCCGTGCTAGTTTATTTTCTTGCAGACTGAAATCCAGAATAAGTGAGGTTGCTTTAAGGCTCATGTAAAAACAGTGAGTCTTCCTTTTGTGCTCGCAGGTGAACAGATGCAGTTGGTGTCAATTTAATATTGACACTAACATGAATCTCATCCATGCTTTCATCACCTCTAGACTAGACTACGGTAACGCACTCTACTTGGGTCTACCCATGACAATGGCTCGGAGGCTTCAGCTAGTGCAGAATGTGGTGGCCCGTCTCTTGGTGGGATTGGGCCGCCGGGAGCACATAACACCGGTGCTCCATGCTCTGCACTGGCTGTCAATAGCATTCTAGGCCCACTTCATGGTGTTGGTTTTGACCTATAAAGCCATAAATGGTCTAGGCCCTGCCTACCTGCAGGACCGCCTCACCCCCCAGGTGCTGGATTGACCCCAGAGGTCGTCTGGGGGTGCCCTGCTCGAGGTCCCCCCGAGTCTTCCGGGTGGTCATGCATGAGAGGGCATTCTCGGTGGCCACACTGCAGCTGTAGAATTCCCTTCTGGTGGCGGGGCAGCTGGCCCCGGACCTCTCCTCTTTTTGGAAAAGTTGTAAGGCCTGGATGTTCCGCCAGGCATTTGGTGGGGGAGAGGGGTGAAAGGGTGGAGGAGGAATGGGGCTGGGGCGGTGGTGGTGGTAATATGTCGCCCTCCTTTTGGCAGTTTTAAAAAATGTTTTATATTGGATTTTATTTGTGTTTTTATATTGCCTGATAGCAGGAGGGGCAGGGTATTAAATTGAAAAATAAATACAAATAAATAAATAAATAAATATCTAACTTACTAATTACACTACACATGAACAGGCTAGATATCTAAATAACAGAAGAATTACAAAAATTGTGGGTATAAAATGAAACCAAGGGTTGAAAACCTGTTTAAAATCAGAGTCCAATAACCTAACAAGAGAAATGCAGGGGAAATAGGCTGTTTTTACATGAACGGGGATGGGTGGGGGGATGGGTGTTCTGGCATCGTAGGTGGAGGTGGGTGGGTGTCCCTTTACACGGACACACACACACACCTCCACCCATGGGACCTCCTCTGGTTTTCCGGAGGGCTCTATGGGTAGAGCAGGGTGGGTAATGGGTGGGGTTGGGTGTTGCTCGGGAGCGTGCATGCACCCCCATCCATCCCCCGCGGTGTTCACACAGACAAACACCAAGCTAGCACCGATCACCACCACCACCACCGGCCGTTTACACTGACACCCCCATCCACACCGCACTCCCAAACACCAAGCGGGGGGGTGGGGCATCCGTGTAAAAACAACCATAGTTGCAATGATGAAAAAATATCAAAAGATAAACTGGTACAAGGTTCATCTTAAATGTGGGTTCTAATTTTCTGGTGTCCATGAGAAGGCTCCATTTCTTAGTTTGGGTCTTTCTCAGTTTGGGTCTTATTCTAGCCATGACTCATTCTTCTAGAGACCCAATTATAATTTGATGCATGCGTGTTTATTACCCAGTACTGTATTTTCTTTAACAGCTACTGCATAGATGTGGACATGCACAATACAGCAACTGATTCTAAATAACCATTGATTAATGTATCTCAAATCAGATTAATTGTAATTCTGGGGTCCAGTTTAGAAATACTATAATACCAAGAATATCTTCTTTGGCTATTTGCCCCCCCTGTGAAACATAAACCTAACATAAAATCTTATTCTCTGCTAGCTAGTATTTCATTTTGCCCTTTTATTGGGGGATGTCAAACTCCAAACTGGAGAAGATTTGAGATTTTACAACCAGAGCTGAAAAGCAAATGTTGCAAAGGCAATAAAAATAAAATAAATCTTAATAAGTATTTGCCATGTGTTGTGTAATGGATCGTTTTTTCAATACGAGAAAAGAACAAGGGAACAGTTAGACCCAAGATGACAAATAAAATTCACCTTAACAGATGCAGATTTGCTTTAATGTTGTGTGAGAGGATAATAAAGACAGCTTGTAAAATATTAAACAGGAAAAGTATATCTCAGGTGTATGATAACTTTCCAAAACTTGTATTTCATCAAATCAGACAACTTTCTTAATACACCACAATTTTCTCATATTCAAATAATAAAAATTAGTAATTAAAATGTCAGAGTGTTTATATTCTATTTGGACAGATCTAATTATTTCCCCCTCATTAATATAGACCTCCTAAGAATGAAGTCATTCACTTGGTTACGCTTTTTACACAGTTATACAGACTCTTTGGCGAACTCGTTACTCATTCCATAAATTTGCCTTTAACAACAAACTCCAAAGCAAGGGGGGAAATGATTTTGCTGTTTATCACTTCTTGATAATATGATGCAAGGACCCAGGTATCAACCTGAACTCTTGGGGCCCCCAAATACAATGCTAGCATCTCTGTGCCACTGGGGTGCTCTGACCAGGGCTGGCACAGATGTGGCTTGACCAGCATGGGAGGAAGGCCAATCCTCCTCAGCCTTGATCCATATTCTGAGCTTCCTGATTGGCTGCTGGACTATATATAAGGCCAGCCAGTAGACACAGGAAGCTGATGGATCAGTCAACTTCTTGTTCCACAGTCTGCCTTTGTTTGTCTCTGCCCTCTTGTTTCCATGCCCTTGGATTGATTCTGAGATCCCCCTTCCTGGACCTAGTGTGCACTTTCAGTCAGCTGGAGCCTGGCCCTTCGGGCCCTTCCTCTTGGCACCCAATCCTTTGGGTCCTGCCTGCCCCTCTGTACATTTGCCTCATTCCTGAGAGCGGGGTTTCACATCTGCTTGGATGGGGGCCCTGGCAACTGTGGGATGAGCCCCCTAGGTGACTTCCCTGTGAACCCCCTGTGCAACTGCCCTGTGAGCCCACTCTACCCCATCCAACTGTCTTCCTGTGCCATCCAGATAGCTCCCTGCATCTGCCTCATCTTCTCCATCCAGTCCTGCCTCTGTCTCATCTATGGTGGCCGCCTTGGTCTGTGTGCTAATCCCCGCCATGACCCTTGGATCTCCATCCTGCACTATTTCCTGGATCTTGGACCCTGATCCTACACCAAATTATCTGGCACTGATTCTGCCACAACTCTCTGTGGCCCAGCGTGTGGACCCTGACATATAAGGTGTCTTGATGTTTGCTTTTTTGTTGCTTATATACATACAATAATAATAGACATTATTTCATTTAAATTAGAAATATTGATGAGAAAAATCCACTGCTGATTTCCACTGTAAATCGACACCAAACCATTGATTTCAAAGGACTCACACTGATTTACATGTTAGTAAGGATTTGGTTTGTCAAATCCACTCCTTTGTTAACTGGAGGTTATAGCAATTTGGAGGCCCCAAATAGCGAAGTCAAAAAGGTGGCTTAAACTTTAGCTCTGTCTGCCTGTGAAGGAGTGAAAAGTTATGCTCCCTCTAACAGTTTAATCAGAAATGGGGAAACTTTTCCCTCCTGCGAGCCCAGTGGAAGTTTATACAGGCTCCAGAGGCTACATAGAAGTTATGAGCATGGGTGCTGTAATGGCATGGGCCCTAGCCCAGGTAGCTCCTCTCAGGATCAGACCCCCAAAGTAGCCAGGTCCACACAGAGAATTAGACTTCTCAAGTGCTTCTTTATTTACAGTGTCCTTTCCACAAGCATACACGCTATTTACAGTTCTGGTTTCTCACCAATCCCAGGCTCTCTCTGTCAAGCTTCCTGGCTCCCCAATCCAGTCTCTCTGCCTCTCTGAAAGGGCCAGACTATCTCCAGCTCAAGTCCAGTTCCTCAATGTCTCCATTGCTGTCTGCTAACCGGAGGTTTTTAGCTTCTGGGCTGGCTTAGCCATGCCCCTCTCATGTGCCTCTGATGCTCACAGCTTTGGCCTCTTAAAGGGCCCTTGGCTCATTATGTCTCTGCTCTGTTACACATCTCCTTTCGAGTCAGGCCTATCAAAGATAGGACTGGCTTATACTCAACTAAACAGAGCAGATCAGTCACATTCCCCAAATATATACGTGCATGTGTATTTTGAGCGTTAATTGACAATTCTCCACATGTTTAACGTTTACTCATGTAAGCCAGTATCCACAGTTCTACCTGAAAACGATCAGCATTTTAAGGTAGTTTAGCTTGACGCTAAACTTTACAATTTCACTCACTCAACTATGTTTAGAGTCATGCTCAAGGTCTCGTCCTCCTTCTTAGAAGAGCTCTCTTTTTTCACTATTTTATTTAGGGCTATGCCCAAAGGTACTTCATCCCTTTCAAATACATTCTTAACTTAAGCTTGATGGCTAAGCTTAAGGTGGACTCAATAAAGCATATTAGTTTTCTTTTGAAGGGATCTCAAAGTTCCATAGCCTCTCGGCCTTTTCTCGTGTCCTGTACAGATATTTGCAGGCACCCCATAAGGTATAATGGCTCTCAGCTCATTTGCAAGTAGTTTCTCCCTCTCAGGCACTTAGCCTTTATTGTTATTATCTATAGCGGTGCCCAAAGTTCTCACTCTGTTCTCAGTTAGAGCTCACAGACCCTTCTCCTCAAGGTTTCAGAACCTATGTTTCACTCAGGCAAGTTTCTTTTCTCAAAACCATTTCTTAGGCCGTTTTTAGACGAGCGCGGCGGCGCCTGTGCTTGTTTTCAAAAGAGCCGGCAGTCCGTTCCACACATGACGCTGCCGCCGAATACGCGCATGCGCGGGTGATGCGCATCCATTTCCGGCCACGTATGACCAGCCTCGATTGCCGACCCAGTCAGTTCACAGCCGGAAATGGATGTGCATCGCCCGTGCATGTGCGTATTTGGCAGCAGCGTCACATGTGGAACG
>QEPC01014405.1:1558619-1582787 GCA_003113815.1 Sphenodon punctatus | reverse complement strand
CTACCCTTATTTATTATTTGATTTTGTCTTAACCATGTTTTAAATTGTTTATATCATTATGATTGCTTTATATTTATATTATTGTATTTTTTACTCCTTTAAAATTGTTAGTCGCCCCGAGCTGTTTTTACAGGAGGGGCGGGGTATAAATTGGTAAATAAATAAAATAAATTAATTAATTAAAAATTGCATGAACCCAGTTCCCTGTAGGCTCCCACCGAGATTCAGCATCTCTCACCTATGCTGTAACGTGGACTGAAGCTTCCAAGTACTCTCTTAGGCTTCTCAATACACTGCAGCAGAGTCTGTTATATCCCAGCTAACAGAGGGCATTATTTCACACACCTTAAAGTGCTGGTCTTTCAATCTTCTGGGTTTACAAGTCCACAAGTAAGTTCCTGGACGCATTCTTCGTGCACGCACGCTACCCTGAGGCAGCCTAAAGTAGCCGCAGCTGTGGACATGAGGGGCTGCCATGGAAACCAAGTGACCACAGCTGCCTGAAGTAAAGCAGTTTACCAGGAGAACTTTTTACACACACAAAGTTCTGGGAGACACCCAGATATTACAGGATCCAGATTGGTAAAACCACAGAGATTAAGGACTTCTTAAATCTGTGAGAACATGCAAAAGTTGTTTAAGATCTGTGTGAGTGATTTAGACACACAGAAAGTTCAGGATGTAACAGCAAACATGCAGGAGAAATGTGTGTGTAAAAATGCCCACAGTCTGGGATCCCTGCTCTGTCACCACAGGTTTGGCTAATTGCTCTGTCCGAGCTTCCTTTTCCACTCCCTTTTCCCCTACCTGAATTCCTTGGAAGGTTACCACCAGTGAAGCCAATTTTACCTTTGAAACAGGGGGATTTCATCCTTCCAGCACTCTTTTTTGATTTTAAGGGTTTTTCACCTTTATGTGTTCTGCAAGGTAACCAGATAGGTCAAAGCCACCTTAGATGTCCTGGCTTCTTACAATGCTAGCATAACTTAGACCGCTTTTAGACAAGGTGCTCAAAAAGCACTTTGCGAAGATGCGTGGCGAGAGAATCCTGCACACGCGTGCGGGGGGAGGGAAAGGGTGTTAGACATTCCCCCTTGATACCAGAAGTGATGTTGCTCCCATTCTGAAGCAGCGGACGCCAAGAACAAGTGTAGATTTGGAGAAGAGGCATTGTAAAACCCTCTAGAATGGGTTTTACAACACTGCATCTTCAAGCCTATGCTTGTTCTTGATAGCTGCTGCTGCAGAATAGGAGCAACATCACTTCAGATAGCAAGGGGGAACGTCTAACCCCTCCTCCCCATGCAGGTTTCTCTCTCTACATATCTTCACAAGGCAAGAGGCTTTTTGAGCACCTCATCTAAAAGCGGTCTTAAGCTTCCCTTGGCGATATATCTTTTGCTATTTCCCCACCATGGTAGCTAGCGTCCACAGGCATTACAACTCTGGTTTCTTTTTCTGAAACCTTTCATGTATCAGGTATAGAGAGAGGCCCTTCCCCAGGATAGCAGCTGTGTCTCCTACTGGCTGCTTACTGGGCGGAGGAATTTTCTGTCCCACTTTGGTTAAAACTCCCAACTCCCAGTTGTTGCCTCTTTTTACATAACCATACACAGCCCCTAGAATGCCCACATTCTCTTAGCTTGTGCCCCAAATGACCACATCCCCAGCACTTTATCTGTGACCCCAACTTATTCCATCTCACCAAGCCACAAGTCCATGTAGACCTCTTCTTTTGTGATCTACATTCTCAAGAAAAGTGTCCCCGGAGTCCACAAACAAAACAGGATTCCCAGTTGGCAGTCTTCCCTGGGATTCTTTGTCCCCTTGGACTTGCTCGGGTTCATAGAGGCACTGATGCAAGATCCCTGGCTGGCCGCTCCACCACTGTTCCCCCAATCTGGCCTGGCTGCCTCATCACCTGTTGCCAAAACTGGTTCTGGAACCACTACAACTCACATCCAAGGAGCTCCTCCAGGTATTGCTGTAGCCTCTAGAACTCTCCTCTGAAGCTGGACCTTGGACTTGTCTCTGCATGAGTGTGGGTCTCAGGCATGCTTATGGTGGAGCTCAATCCTCTACTTCCCCAGAACTGAGGGTCACAGTTCTCCCTCTCTAGCAGTAGAACCTCATTTTTCAAAAAGGGGCAATCACTTGCCAAAGTTCTCCACCACTGTAATGGCATGGGCCCTAGCTCCTCTCAGGATCAGCTCCCAAAGTAGCCAGGTCCACACAGGGAATTAGACTTCTCAAGTGCTTCTTTATTTACAGTGTCCTTTCCACAAGCACACCGTACACACTATGTATTTACAGTTCTGGTTTCTCACGAACCCCAAGCTGCCTCCCCCGGTCTCTCTGAAAGGACCAGACTGACTCCAGCTCAGATCTACTTCCCCAACAGCTCTACTGCTGTCAGCAAACCAGAGGCTATTAGCTTCTAGGCTGGCTTAGCCATGCCCCTCTCATGTGCCTCTGATGCTCACAGCTTTGGCCTCTTAAAGGGCCCTTGGCTCATTATGTCTCTGCTCTCTTACAGGTGTTTTTACAAATGTGTTCTAGGTAGTGGCTAGATTTTGGCTCTGTGCCCCGGGGAGTCTTTACATACACTTTATTGCTCCTGCACTGCAAAGTCCGGGTTCAGTAAACTTGGAGGTGCTCCTCCCACCCCCCAGAAGTTGCCTGGGTGCTGTTGTAAACAGCAGCACCCAGCAACTTCTTTATGTTCATGACCTGGATTTGTAAGTCCTCTGCTACCAAGGACTTACAAGTCCAGGTCACGAAACATGCAGAAGTCGCCAGGTGCCGTTGTTTACAGTGGCGCATGGCTGACTTCCAGGAGAGGGGACGTCTGAACTCCTCGTTCAGAAGTTTACCGAAGTTGGATCTTGAAGTCTGGGTGCATGTAAAAACGTCCATAGATACATCCTCTATCCTGTGTGCATCTTGTATCCTGAGTGCATCTTCTGTTCCCTAAACATGAGTTTACTCTTTCAGTTGTTGTGGGTAGTAGGAATGGGATCCACAGGCCATACAAAAAACAGCTCTGGTCCAAATTTGGCCCATGTTCCGTAGACACTACCCTCACCCCCTCCAACACTCACTAGTGGCCCCAGACCTGCCCTAAATAAATGGGGTGGCTTGTGATGGCAGAATGCAGCCTAACAGAGATGGGAAGCTTAGTACTCAGCACCAGCTTGGACTCAGCTTGAAGCATTGGTACTCATTTGGTTATGGAGATACAAAGCTAAGGTTACCGTTTACTGTGGGCATTTTAAAATGTAACTTTAACACATGTTTCAAACTGTGTTGGAATATTGACATGACACTGGTTGTAACCCGTGTTCAAGTGTGCCCCATGTTTAGAAATACACCCAACTACAGAGGCAACGAGTGTTCCCATCCCTACCTTTCCTCAGAACACAGGCACAGCCTCTGAAGGATGGGATTTCTAAGAAGCTGTAAAAGCACTTTCTTCTGTACTTTGCCTTGCAGAGTAGTTGCTAATGTCCTTTGCAGAGGTTGTCTCCATGAGGGAGATGCAAACAGCATTGCAGCGGAATGTAATTTCAGAAGTGTTTTCATAGTAAACAAATGAAAGACTGAGCTTGCAACTCTCTTTCAATGCGCACCTTTATTTGTGTTGTTTCTTTTGAGAGAAATAATGCCTGCGCTTCAAACAATGAGAACAGAGATGGACAGGAAAGATCAGGTCAGACCAGACCTGAGTCCCCTCCAGAAAACACAGTACTCTATTGATCCAATAACCGAAAGTTGATGCAAACACACCACTCCATATCTTTAAACGTAACACTCCTGACGTGTTCACGAAGAAAAGGTGAATTGACATTGCAATTCAATTGTGTTCACATCCCAGGTTCACCAGGTGCCCAACACATGGCTGAAAAGACGTTAAAATCATCATGCTGCTTATACGCAATAGATAAACACATGGTGGGGGCACTTGCCAGTGCCACTTGATTGATGTTACATTTAAAGACATTTAAAGACTTTTTAAGAAAGAAAGAAAGAAAGAAAGAAAGAAATGTTGTGGTTTCTAAGCCATTTACCTGATTTTCTTAAAAGAGGCAGCTCATGATTTTTAAACATTTGGATTTGTGAGATTTGTGAATGTTACACACACAGGGCATTAGACAGCCAGTTGTGAGATTTGTCAATGCTACACATATGTCCTGTGTGTGTAACATTCACAAATCTCACAACTCCAAATGTTTAAAAATCATGAGTTCTTTAAGAATCATGAGTTCTTTAAAATCCTTTAAGAAAATCAAGTAAATGGCTTAGAAACAGAAAGATTTCTTTCTTCCTTCCTTTTTTTTTTATGGTGTCCTTTTTATTCTCTCTTGGGTTTTGGAGTCTTTAGGACACATTAAAGTCACATTTTCAAACTTTTCTCACCAACCCTGAAATCACAACATCTAGAAACTCATTCTAAAAAAAGAAAAAGAACGGGAAAAGTCTTACTAATTTAATATGAGTCTTAAGATCTTAAAACCCACCCACTATAGATGTTACAGGGGTACCCACCCATAAGGCAATACTGCAACCCTGTAACATGTATAATGGGTGGGAGGTGGGTGGGTAATGGGTGGAGAGTAACTTGTGTGAAATACTCCTTTGAGAAACTCCTAAAATTGCAACATTTGTGAAAACAATCATGAGAGATGACAACCCACCATTTGGAGTATTAAAATATCCAGGAGAGAGAGACTACTGAGGGCATGGTATTCCTGATATTTCAAATGTACATTGAAGAAGAGGACGAGAAGACAGGTGCCTTAATGCATCATAAAGAAGCAATAGAAAAGGACAAGATCAATTTCATGGGATATAGCCCATACTGCTTTAAGGTCGTCATCCTCAAACCACTTACTTCAGAGCAGTCCCCTTGATTTCAATGGGAATATTCTGGTGTAAATGATTTCAATGGGAATATTCTGGTGTAAATTGCTAGAAGATTGCACCCTAAGAGAGCAGCAAAGGATTTTTTAGTTTGGGAAAACCATTGGGAGTTTGCAGAGTCCCTCAGGCCACAACAACTGTCAGTTACAGCCGAAAGGAGCAGTTATAGAAACCTGTAGCTCACAGATGGGGAACATTTGGCCTGTTGGCCAAATTCAGCAAACCACTATTTTTATTTGGTCCCTTTCTAGTTGCTGCCCCTAATCTCAAACACTAAAGAAGCTTAAGGGGAAGGGAGCTGAAATGAAGACATGCACTCGAGGACAGGGGATTGACCCATGACACAGACCTATGATGTGGGCCATCCTTTTCCTTTACCCATCCTGAGAACAACCCTTAAGTTTCCTCCCCCACAACTATCAGGCCTGCAGAGCTTGAACTAATTTTTAAAGTGATCTGCACTGGAGAGAGCAGTTTCCCCACCCTGCTGTAGATACACAAGAGATTTCTATCAATGTCTGGGGTCACTGGTGAGTGCTGGGTAATCACTCGGATTTGAAAGCAGAAGTCTCTGCCTACTATCTTCATCAGATTAATCTCGCACAGATTTCCCACACAGGATGCAGTAGAGATCCAAGTAAGAAATGAAAGTTTGATTAGGGAATTGGCAGAAATATGATTGTTATTGACCACCAAGGGTAGTCCTGCATCATCCTGCATCAAGCTAATTGAATCTGATGTGAATGATGGTAAGCGTGGTCATTTTTGGCAAATATCCATGGGAAATTAGCAAGTGCAGCTTGTTTTTGTTTCTATTTTGTGTCTATTCAGACTTCTCCTGTGGCTGTTTATTGTCTTATGCTATTTTTAGATCTATTCACCAGGTAGTTGCAGTGGCTGCTTTCTGCCTGCATCAAACAAACCAATCTGGATCATGATTTATTTATTATATTTTTAAAATAATCATAATGTAGATTTTTCTCTTTTCTACAGAGTATATGATCTCCTATTAAGAGAAATAAAATAGTTCCGGTGATATCGTTCATTGGACTGATTTCTTTTAGTGAAAGTACGCATGTTTTTGAGCCACACAGGGCCCTTCCTTCGGTAGCAGTTTAAAGTCAGATCTGTAAACTCAGCAAAATGCACTGCACGTTTATATCCAGACAGACAGACAGACAGATATTGTCTTAGTTGCTTTGGGTGTTAACAGATGTGATGGCGGAGTGCCATCATCATAATCCAAACCCCGGTTGGGAGGCAGCTGTCTACACAGTCTCGACCAGGTCGGGTAGCACAACAAAAGTGCTGGCTGCCAGGGAGGTTGGGGAGACAAATAAATGGGTGCTAATGGTCTGGTCACAAGAATATTTTTTATTACCATATTCTGCTTATTCAGTGATATTAAAATAACAACCCAGATACTTCCAGGAGGGATACTGAAACATGTTTATATTGCAGACTGGCCCTTTTAGTAAATACTAGGTCAAGTCTTTATTCTGTTTTCACTAGTTCTTACTGATACCACGTACTCACTGATTGCCTTGGGTATTAGCTACAGTAAGGGCATGTATACTTAGGGGGACATTTTCAAAAGCACCAGAAGGATTTAGGATGACAACTCCCCCTGATTTCTAATGCAGCTTGTGACCTTAGACACTTTTCAAAATCTCCTGCTTAACCCATGAATGTAGTTTTAGTATTTGCTACCGTTCAAGTTGACTGCACTCTTTGCACTAAGGAATCAAACTGTACTGGCTGTTTTTACTCTTGCTGCATTTTAGAACAAAATAGCGAAATACCCTGCACACAGATTTACTGATCCAACACTACAGGTGAGATTTACTGGTTCAGTGGATGTCTGCTCTACTTAACCTGGAATTGTGGTTAAATTGGGTATTGTATCTACCTTGAGTCTGATGCTCAAGAAGTGGGGATGGCCTGAGACTATCAAATAGTACTGGAGCGAACTGAAGATTGCAAAGCATTGTTTGGGAACATCCAATCAAATTCTGAAGGACTAATCAATTTGACTGTGCTCCCCTTTCTTATTCACTATTTGCAAACATTAACCGACCAGGTTTTTTTTTGCAGAACTATGTGTGTCTGAAAATATTCTGATCAAAATTATAATAGAAAATATTCTGATGATTAAGGATGTTTTAAAATGGACCCCAGTGGGAGGGGAGATGGCTGTGCGAGCATGGAGGATGGAGGCGGGAGTGTGCCCCATTCTCACGGATGCACACCCATCTCCACCCACAGAGCATCGGCCATTGGAGCTGTGCGTGGGTGATATGTGTTGATGGGTGGAGGTGGAGATAGTGCAGGAGTGCACACGCACCCCCCACAATCCCCCACAGCTTTCACATGGACAGCTCCACCCACACCTCCACCCAGCAAACTGCGTGGAGATGGGTGGGGACGTCTTGGGTGAAAAGGGCCATCTACTGACCATTTTCTCCCGATGAATACCAAAGAGTCAAACCACTGACTAAGAACTCATGCACCAAAGATTATACATCTTGTTAGGTTGTTCCTGCAACGCAGAAAGAGGCAACAACACAAGTACTGGGTATCAATGGCCACGACTTTATTTATAGCTGGAAATTCATTCTGGAGGGAGAAAACAAACAATAAACCCTATAACATTCCAGGTCCAGTATTCGACACCTTCCTTTGTGTCTCACTCACTTTTATCATAACAGCCTAAAATCTGCCCAGACCTCCTATGCTGCAGTCCAGAAGGAGAGGTGATGGATCTGTCACCTCACCAGCTAGAGACTGCTGTTATCCTACTTAGCCGTGCTGCTCCCATCAATCTCACAGGGTTAGAATTGAGCGATGGGTCACAACTTCCCTAATCAGCAAACCTATACCTTTACTTCATAAAGAGGTGCCTCCAGTTCCATGAAATCCAATCCTGTTCTCCATCTGTTAGGCTTACCTTAGCACTGAACCTCAAGCTGTGACAAACAATGATTGACCTTAAAATATTTCACAAACTTGAATACTCACAGTGGTTACACAACCTGCAATTGAGGATTAGCACTACAGGGAAGGTGAGAAAAAGTATCAGTTGGCCCAGTCAATCATCCCTGAAAGGGAAAAATTCCTTCCCGGACCCAATAAGGGCAGTGCTGAAATGACAGTCCAAGGGAGTGGGTGGGCAAGTGTTTCAGCTGCTGGCCAATTCTCACCTGGTCCTGCTCCGCCCTTCCCCCCATTCTTATACTGGCAGAGAGGGGGTGTTTCCCACCCTGCCACTGAGGTTGCAGAGGCCTGACTAGGGTCAACAGCTCAAGTCAGTCACCTGGTGCCCAAATATTAAGGGGGAAGGGAAAATGGGGGGAAATGATTCTTTAGGGATGTGCAAACAGAACGGGGTTCAGATGTTTGATGGTTTGGTCATTCCGTTCAAAAACTGAGTTCAGGTTCGGTTGTTTGGTTCGAAAATCGGGTTCGGTCATTCGGTTCGGCGGAGTTCGGTTCCACCGAACGTTTGGGGGAGTTTGGACCTGCCGTGAGACTTGGGGCACTCTGGAAACCCCCAGGGGTGCCGTGGTGGCATGACAGGCTGTCAGAGACCCAGCAGCAGCAGAGACTGGGAAGGCTTGGCACTTGGTACCCTGGGTTGCCCGGGCATTTCAGGCTGGCAGCCCTCCAGTTCTGCTCACTCTATGCTGGCTGGGTTCTCCATTTCTAGTCACCATGATGGCAGGTGGTGGCTGACTGACTGGCTGGCCATGTGAATGACCACTGGGCAAGGCTATGTGACCAATTTTCAGAAGAGTTGGTTGAGATCTGGCGAGTAGGATGCCAGCCTGCAATGCCCGGCCCCATGTGGGTGCTGTGTCAGCCACCAAGCCTTGGCTGGGCCTCTTCCCTGCCTGGAACATAGGCCTCATAACCCTGATGGTGTGTCCTGGGACTAGAGTGGCAGCTTCTAGATGAAGTGGAATGACAGCTCGCATGTGGAGGGTCCTTATTCGCTTACAGCATGGCCCAGGAACAGACAGCTATTTGGACTTAGAGGAGGTATTCAGCATCATCACTGAGGCAGGTGAGGAAATAGCCAAGAGGAGCTTTCAGGCTGGCTGGCATGGGTGGAGCAGCGGCAGAGGCCCAGCCAGGGCTTGGTGGCTGGCAGCAACCCCACTCAGCCAGGCTTTGCAGGCTTGTCTCATACTCAACAGAACTCAGGAAGCTCAACTGGCAATTGGTCAAGCCTTGCCCATTGGTGAATCATATGGACACCCAGTAGCAGACATTGGATTGCCCAGTCTCAGAACCCGTGGCACAGCAGACAGCAGCAGTAGGATTTGCCTGTGTGCAGCACCCAAGGAGTCAGGATGGTAGGATTTTCCAGGGAAGAGCTTCCATACAGCACCAGATGGCAGCAGCAGGATTGCTTGGGCACATTTGTATTTGCCAGGGCAGAACACTCATGGATCAGCAGACAGGAGCAGCGGGATTACCAGGCCAGTGAGGCACATCACCCACAGTTGCCAGGGCAGGCAGACAGGCACCTTGGTATGAGAGGCAGGCAGACTGGGGCAGAGTTCGAACTTTGCCCACAGGGCGGGCAGACAGGTAGTATGGCATGAGCAGAAGGCAGACTGAGGCAGTCTTTGAGCTTTGCCCACAGGGTGGGTAGACAGGCAGCATGGCATGTGCAGAAGGCAGGCAGACTGAGGCAGGCTTTGAGCTTTACAACCTGGGTGGGCAGACAGGCAGCGTAGCATGAGAGGCAGTAGGGAAGGCAGGCTGGGACCTTGGCAGAGCACTCAGATAGGCTGGCAAAGACTGTGCAATGTTGTTTTTGTTATTGTCGATATCTATACCAATATCAATTTCAAAGTTTTATTTTTGTTATCGGTATCGATATTGTTTGGTCCCGTGATCACGCCAAAACCAGAAATGGTATTTTGATTGCATGTGCTCTCGTGGTGTCTGTCTGGGTTGTGTGAAAAGTGTGAAAAATTGGTTGTGAGCATGTGTGTGTGTGTGTTGTGGCTGTGTGTGTGGTGTGGTTTGGTTGGTTTGGTTGAGGTGGTGAAATGGAGGGAGTGAAATAAAGAAAAATGAAGATGAGAAAGGTGAAGGTGGAGGGGGAAGAGGCCCAGCCTGGAATATCTGAGGTGGTGCCTTCTGGCCCACACCGGCTCCTGCCTTCTGGCCGACACCGGGTGACACACCTCTGACAGTGCTGCTGGGAGGGGCAGAACATGGTGGCGGCACAGCTCTCAGAGGGACAGCCATCACCTCAGCTCCAAACATCTCCTCTGTGGGACTAGTGTCTGCCTCGCTGTCCCCAATCACAGTAATGTCCCATGAAGGGGAGTACTGGGACCCTGAGGCTGCTGGACTGCCCACCATGCTGCTGCCACTCCCCTGTGCCCCCTATAGCTGCTGCTTCTTTTGCTCCTCTCCCTGAAGCCATTGCCCAGGGATTGGGTCCTGCCTCTAGCAGCTGGGGTGGGATCCACCAGCCCTGGACTGCTGGGTATCGCCTCAACAATGGGGGATGATGGTAGCCCATGGTGAACTTCGGACTCTGCCCCTGAAGCACCTGCACCTGCTCCTGCAGTCACAGTCTCCTGGACTGCAGGCCTTCCAGTGCCCTGCGTGGCAGTGGAGGATGCTGGCAGGAGGCGCTGCCGAACCACTCCCCAGCTAGTGCCACTGCTGGGAGCCTCGGGAGCTTGTCACCCAAAATCAGGCCTGTGGAGTTTGGGGCATTGTGATGGGCTCCGGATGCTGCCTGCTGCCACTCTGTGGCCGCTACCATTTCTGCCACGTACCCCATTGCCCGCCTTACAGGCAGCAGACCGGTCTCTCCTGCTTCTCTTCTCCATGTCTTCCAACCTAAGGAATGCATTATATTACACACACACTAACTCTAACTACTATTAACTATTCTAAAATCTATGGAACTAAATGGACTATTATATCTACAAAGGCCTAGTCCTACAAACACACTCTACAATATTAAAACTGAATAACTACTACACACTAACACTATCTCTATCTATCCCTATAACTAAGCTAACTCCTACAACTATGTATCTATCTATAGTAACTATCTTATATATATATATATATATATATATATATATATATATATATATATATATATATATATATATATATATATACAGGGAGGGAGGAGGAGGGGAGGATTCAATGCAGGGTAGGGAGAAAGAGCACAGGGAGGGTTAAAAAGTCAAAATAACACCTAAATCTATCTAATCAAACCTAAATAAATGAAACTAGGGAGGTAAATGTGTGGGATGGGTGAAATAGGAGGAGGATGGCAGTGGATTAGGAATAGGAAGGAACACAAACTGCTGGGAGAGGGAGACTTCTGAAAACGCCTGCTGTCAGAAACAGTGGCTAGCTCAGAAGGTGTTAGAAGGGGGGAGGGTAATTACTTTTGTTACTTGCTGCACCTGCCTTACTACAAGCCCCATTGGCTCTGTTCAACCTAGCCCCATGTCCAGTCGCAGACTGTGAAGCCAGTGGTGTGAGGAAAAACGGGATGATGATTGGGCATGCTGGCTGCTACTCCAAGCCTCTCCACTCCTGGTGCCAAGAAGTCTGCTCCTCAGCGCCCTCACCCCCAGTCACGTTTTTGCTGCCTGAACTCATATGAACGATATCTAACTGTTTGGTTGTTTTCCAGTTCGGATCGAGTTTGGATCGGTCAGTTCGGATTTGGTTCGGCCGTTCGGTTTGGTCGTCCGAATGGACCGAGTTCGTTCTGAACTCCGAACTCCCGAACTGCGTTCACACATCCCTATGATCCTTCCCCTCAAGCCCATCACCCACACAGCCTCTGTCCTTTCAGACACATGCCCCCACCTCCCCACACAAAAACGAAGGGGCGAGGGGAGTTATCAATATAAATTTCTCTAAAGACCTATTAACTTTTTTAGAATCACTGAAGGTTTCACTATCCCCATTACTTTTACAGCTTTAGAGCCAAAGATTCTAGGCAAGATAGAATTAAAGGGAAATTTTAACAATTTCATCATGTTTCCTGGAAATACACAGGGTATTTTGAAGAGATGGGCTAGTATTACTTGGTGCCTGGGTTTTTCAGCCAGGCCCTTTGTACTTCCCATTTTATACAGAGGAGCCTTGTCATGTAGTTAAACTCCGTAATGAGCCCTTGTTTCCAGTGGAAGAAAGCTTATTCAGTCACCCTGTTTGTGTTTGCCATCGTATGCTTTTCTCATTGATAACTTTTGATCCAAAGGGCCAATTTCAACCAAATTTGTTAGAGCAGAAAATGAAAGGATAAGTAGGGGTTCAAAATTGTATGATAGTATGTATACCTGTAGGGTACTTATGCTCCTGTTTGTAGCCAAAAAATCACACTGACTTACACTGAGAATTGTCCTTTTTTGGGAAATCAGGCTTCATTAGTTTTGAGGCAGGCTGCCTGGACTGACTTCTGGTCATTTAGATTCCCTTACAGCTAATTATACCCATTCTACTCACGTAAGCAATGTACTGTCTGAACTGATCTGATTGATGGGGCCCTGTTCCCTGACTGGTGTTCCTACATGAAAAAAGTGTAAATAAATAAGTGAATAAGTAATCATGTTTAAAGGATCCCAAAATAGCATAATCTTCACACTAAGAAACAAGATGTAAGTTCTTTGACCATCTGCATTACCTAACTTAAATCTATCCAGCCACAAGTCTAGAGAAGATGTTGGGAGCTCCATTGATGGGAATTAAGAAGTATGGAGTAGAGAAACACTCAACTTCTATCAAGTGCAGATCTGCACTGACCAGTCAGTTGGCAGAAGCCCATATTACATCAAGGAGACTGAGATTGAGGGACGTGTATTATCTAAGACCACCCAGTGAGACCAGGAATCCAACAAAGGCTTTCCAAGATTTCCAACATGCTAGCCACCAGAGACAATGGGTGATTTCAGATGTAACGGGGCCCGTTGGACCCGTACCAAAATCACCCTAGTCATTCCCCGCTGGGGTCACCCCGTCACGCCACAACAGACGTGCCGGGGGGATCCCGGTGGGGAATCTGAGAGGGGGTGGGGCCGCGCGGCGCAATGTGCGGCCACACGGTCCCGCCCCCTCCGGGGAGACGGGCGGGCAGCGGAGCCAATGAAGCCGCCGCATCGGGCTGGATTCGCCACGGCCCGGGGTCCCGCCGGTGATCCCAGGCCATGGCGCCCGACCAGACGAGACGCCGGAGTTCACCCCGGCATGGGATTGCATTCGACACGCGACGGCCTCCGGTTCCCCCGCTTCAGCTGCTCACGTGTCGAATGCAATCCCCAGCCATGGTAACATCTGGGGGGAAACATCCATTTCCCCCAACAGATGTGACGCTATCACAGCCACCACGCGGAATTGAGCATGGTTCACTGTGATATCGTCATGTCTGAAATCACCCAATTATGCCCATCTAGAATGAATATTGCACAACTGAACACAATTTTAGATATTACTAATAATTGTTCTGTCAATGGGGCCAACTCCATACCCTGTGTGCACCACGCAATATGTGCGTATACGTGCGTGCAAACCACACATGCACCCATTTCGGGAAATTGTTCCACGTGCAAGCTGTGTGGGACCCATGTGGATTCCATATACAGGATGTTTGGGATTGTGACCATTGTTTTTTTAACCTTAGTAGTACTTAAAAGTTCCAAGAAAAGGCAGACTTGTATTGTACTAGGAACTATATGAGCAGATTCTGAGGCAGCAGTCCTTATGTGGAGAGCATGCAATTATTAAGATCACCAGCTTTGACCCCATTATCTGCCATTTGAATGAATGTGAATAGCTCCAGAAGGGGCGGGGAGGGCACACAAAGCTGTTAGTTGAACCCAGGGGATTAGACTTGGCTCTAGGAGACTAATTGAGCATAAGAAACTAAGTTAGTGTAAGTCACCTTGAAGTTGGTCCACTAACTCTACTACTTTCCACTAGGCAAGGTGACTTTGAAAAGTCTATTAAAATGTTATGAAGTTAATTATTTTTGAATGTAGGATTTTTTAAAGGTGTTTTCTTATTACAGGGTAGCCTCTGTGCCTGTGTCTCTAAACAACAACAACAGCAGAAAACCGTGTGGGACAGAAAGGTGTTAGGTTCAAGAAATTACAAGCACTGGGCTCCATTCATTAATAAACAAGTATATAAATAAATAAAAATTGCTCATGGAAATTGGCTCTGCACCTCAGTGGCTGATTTAGCAGAAAAGAAACACGCCCTTGGAATTCCTTTCCCTTAACTTCTTTAATGCTGCACAATCAATTTTCAGAAGTAAATAGGGGGAAAAATGNGCCCATCACCCACACAGCCTCTGTCCTTTCAGACACATGCCCCCACCTCCCCACACAAAAACGAAGGGGCGAGGGGAGTTATCAATATAAATTTCTCTAAAGACCTATTAACTTTTTTAGAATCACTGAAGGTTTCACTATCCCCATTACTTTTACAGCTTTAGAGCCAAAGATTCTAGGCAAGATAGAATTAAAGGAAAATTTTAACAATTTCATCATGTTTCCTGGAAATACACAGGGTATTTTGAAGAGATGGGCTAGTATTACTTGGTGCCTGGGTTTTTCAGCCAGGCCCTTTGTACTTCCCATTTTATACAGAGGAGCCTTGTCATGTAGTTAAACTCCGTAATGAGCCCTTGTTTCCAGTGGAAGAAAGCTTATTCAGTCACCCTGTTTGTGTTTGCCATCGTATGCTTTTCTCATTGATAACTTTTGATCCAAAGGGCCAATTTCAACCAAATTTGTTAGAGCAGAAAATGAAAGGATAAGTAGGGGTTCAAAATTGTATGATAGTATGTATACCTGTAGGGTACTTATGCTCCTGTTTGTAGCCAAAAAATCACACTGACTTACACTGAGAATTGTCCTTTTTTGGGAAATCAGGCTTCATTAGTTTTGAGGCAGGCTGCCTGGACTGACTTCTGGTCATTTAGATTCCCTTACAGCTAATTATACCCATTCTACTCACGTAAGCAATGTACTGTCTGAACTGATCTGATTGATGGGGCCCTGTTCCCTGACTGGTGTTCCTACATGAAAAAAGTGTAAATAAATAAGTGAATAAGTAATCATGTTTAAAGGATCCCAAAATAGCATAATCTTCACACTAAGAAACAAGATGTAAGTTCTTTGACCATCTGCATTACCTAACTTAAATCTATCCAGCCACAAGTCTAGAGAAGATGTTGGGAGCTCCATTGATGGGAATTAAGAAGTATGGAGTAGAGAAACACTCAACTTCTATCAAGTGCAGATCTGCACTGACCAGTCAGTTGGCAGAAGCCCATATTACATCAAGGAGACTGAGATTGAGGGACGTGTATTATCTAAGACCACCCAGTGAGACCAGGAATCCAACAAAGGCTTTCCAAGATTTCCAACATGCTAGCCACCAGAGACAATGGGTGATTTCAGATGTAACGGGGCCCGTTGGACCCGTACCAAAATCACCCTAGTCATTCCCCGCTGGGGTCACCCCGTCACGCCACAACAGACGTGCCGGGGGGATCCCGGTGGGGAATCTGGGAGGGCCTATGCAGCCGCCGCGTCGGGCCGGATTCGCCACGGCCCGGGGTCCCGCCGGTGATCCCAGGCCATGGCGCCCGACCAGACGAGACGCCGGAGTTCACCCCGGCATGGGATTGCATTCGACACGCGACGGCCTCCGGTTCCCCCGCTTCAGCTGCTCACGTGTCGAATGCAATCCCCAGCCATGGTAACATCTGGGGGGAAACATCCATTTCCCCCAACAGATGTGACGCTATCACAGCCACCACGCGGAATTGAGCATGGTTCACTGTGATATCGTCATGTCTGAAATCACCCAATTATGCCCATCTAGAATGAATATTGCACAACTGAACACAATTTTAGATATTACTAATAATTGTTCTGTCAATGGGGCCAACTCCATACCCTGTGTGCACCACGCAATATGTGCGTATACGTGCGTGCAAACCACACATGCACCCATTTCGGGAAATTGTTCCACGTGCAAGCTGTGTGGGACCCATGTGGATTCCATATACAGGATGTTTGGGATTGTGACCATTGTTTTTTTAACCTTAGTAGTACTTAAAAGTTCCAAGAAAAGGCAGACTTGTATTGTACTAGGAACTATATGAGCAGATTCTGAGGCAGCAGTCCTTATGTGGAGAGCATGCAATTATTAAGATCACCAGCTTTGACCCCATTATCTGCCATTTGAATGAATGTGAATAGCTCCAGAAGGGGCGGGGAGGGCACACAAAGCTGTTAGTTGAACCCAGGGGATTAGACTTGGCTCTAGGAGACTAATTGAGCATAAGAAACTAAGTTAGTGTAAGTCACCTTGAAGTTGGTCCACTAACTCTACTACTTTCCACTAGGCAAGGTGACTTTGAAAAGTCTATTAAAATGTTATGAAGTTAATTATTTTTGAATGTAGGATTTTTTAAAGGTGTTTTCTTATTACAGGGTAGCCTCTGTGCCTGTGTCTCTAAACAACAACAACAGCAGAAAACCGTGTGGGACAGAAAGGTGTTAGGTTCAAGAAATTACAAGCACTGGGCTCCATTCATTAATAAACAAGTATATAAATAAATAAAAATTGCTCATGGAAATTGGCTCTGCACCTCAGTGGCTGATTTAGCAGAAAAGAAACACGCCCTTGGAATTCCTTTCCCTTAACTTCTTTAATGCTGCACAATCAATTTTCAGAAGTAAATAGGGGGAAAAATGAGCTGGCCTCCTGCCATAGGGGAGCTTTCCCCTTTTGCTTGAGGGCTCGGTGCTCTTGAATCTTATTTTTTTCTCTTTTTTGGCTCATTTGACCCATATATAACATTAAACGGCTCCCTGGCTGACAGACAAGGCCATCTCATCATATGGTAAATGGTAATACACCCCATTACACAGTAACTTTAAAATCACAGCCCCACTGAGACGGCTGCATTCAGAACTTAACAGCTCTCCTGTCAGATATCAGCCAGTAGCTATAGATGCTAGAAGGGGAGAGCCCACCTACCACAGAAAGAATGTCAGGGGACATCTTATACATGCTCCATAGAGTATTCTCATTAGCTAAGTTTTAAATACCCTTGCTCTTTTCCTTTTAATAGAAGCCTTCTTTCCTTCTCTCTCACCCTCCACCCCCCGCCCTGCCCTTCTTCCCTCATCATTCCAATTTTGCTGCTTGCAATTCTTCTTCTAAAGATCTAAATGCATATTACTATTTCTTTGCCATGTCTCATTAGTTCAGGTTGGTGGTTCTTGATCTTCATGCTGAATATGTGTGTGTGTGTGTGTGTGTGTGNGATAACTTTTGATCCAAAGGGCCAATTTCAACCAAATTTGTTAGAGCAGAAAATGAAAGGATAAGTAGGGGTTCAAAATTGTATGATAGTATGTATACCTGTAGGGTACTTATGCTCCTGTTTGTAGCCAAAAAATCACACTGACTTACACTGAGAATTGTCCTTTTTTGGGAAATCAGGCTTCATTAGTTTTGAGGCAGGCTGCCTGGACTGACTTCTGGTCATTTAGATTCCCTTACAGCTAATTATACCCATTCTACTCACGTAAGCAATGTACTGTCTGAACTGATCTGATTGATGGGGCCCTGTTCCCTGACTGGTGTTCCTACATGAAAAAAGTGTAAATAAATAAGTGAATAAGTAATCATGTTTAAAGGATCCCAAAATAGCATAATCTTCACACTAAGAAACAAGATGTAAGTTCTTTGACCATCTGCATTACCTAACTTAAATCTATCCAGCCACAAGTCTAGAGAAGATGTTGGGAGCTCCATTGATGGGAATTAAGAAGTATGGAGTAGAGAAACACTCAACTTCTATCAAGTGCAGATCTGCACTGACCAGTCAGTTGGCAGAAGCCCATATTACATCAAGGAGACTGAGATTGAGGGACGTGTATTATCTAAGACCACCCAGTGAGACCAGGAATCCAACAAAGGCTTTCCAAGATTTCCAACATGCTAGCCACCAGAGACAATGGGTGATTTCAGATGTAACGGGGCCCGTTGGACCCGTACCAAAATCACCCTAGTCATTCCCCGCTGGGGTCACCCCGTCACGCCACAACAGACGTGCCGGGGGGATCCCGGTGGGGAATCTGGGAGGGCCTATGCAGCCGCCGCGTCGGGCCGGATTCGCCACGGCCCGGGGTCCCGCCGGTGATCCCAGGCCATGGCGCCCGACCAGACGAGACGCCGGAGTTCACCCCGGCATGGGATTGCATTCGACACGCGACGGCCTCCGGTTCCCCCGCTTCAGCTGCTCACGTGTCGAATGCAATCCCCAGCCATGGTAACATCTGGGGGGAAACATCCATTTCCCCCAACAGATGTGACGCTATCACAGCCACCACGCGGAATTGAGCATGGTTCACTGTGATATCGTCATGTCTGAAATCACCCAATTATGCCCATCTAGAATGAATATTGCACAACTGAACACAATTTTAGATATTACTAATAATTGTTCTGTCAATGGGGCCAACTCCATACCCTGTGTGCACCACGCAATATGTGCGTATACGTGCGTGCAAACCACACATGCACCCATTTCGGGAAATTGTTCCACGTGCAAGCTGTGTGGGACCCATGTGGATTCCATATACAGGATGTTTGGGATTGTGACCATTGTTTTTTTAACCTTAGTAGTACTTAAAAGTTCCAAGAAAAGGCAGACTTGTATTGTACTAGGAACTATATGAGCAGATTCTGAGGCAGCAGTCCTTATGTGGAGAGCATGCAATTATTAAGATCACCAGCTTTGACCCCATTATCTGCCATTTGAATGAATGTGAATAGCTCCAGAAGGGGCGGGGAGGGCACACAAAGCTGTTAGTTGAACCCAGGGGATTAGACTTGGCTCTAGGAGACTAATTGAGCATAAGAAACTAAGTTAGTGTAAGTCACCTTGAAGTTGGTCCACTAACTCTACTACTTTCCACTAGGCAAGGTGACTTTGAAAAGTCTATTAAAATGTTATGAAGTTAATTATTTTTGAATGTAGGATTTTTTAAAGGTGTTTTCTTATTACAGGGTAGCCTCTGTGCCTGTGTCTCTAAACAACAACAACAGCAGAAAACCGTGTGGGACAGAAAGGTGTTAGGTTCAAGAAATTACAAGCACTGGGCTCCATTCATTAATAAACAAGTATATAAATAAATAAAAATTGCTCATGGAAATTGGCTCTGCACCTCAGTGGCTGATTTAGCAGAAAAGAAACACGCCCTTGGAATTCCTTTCCCTTAACTTCTTTAATGCTGCACAATCAATTTTCAGAAGTAAATAGGGGGAAAAATGAGCTGGCCTCCTGCCATAGGGGAGCTTTCCCCTTTTGCTTGAGGGCTCGGTGCTCTTGAATCTTATTTTTTTCTCTTTTTTGGCTCATTTGACCCATATATAACATTAAACGGCTCCCTGGCTGACAGACAAGGCCATCTCATCATATGGTAAATGGTAATACACCCCATTACACAGTAACTTTAAAATCACAGCCCCACTGAGACGGCTGCATTCAGAACTTAACAGCTCTCCTGTCAGATATCAGCCAGTAGCTATAGATGCTAGAAGGGGAGAGCCCACCTACCACAGAAAGAATGTCAGGGGACATCTTATACATGCTCCATAGAGTATTCTCATTAGCTAAGTTTTAAATACCCTTGCTCTTTTCCTTTTAATAGAAGCCTTCTTTCCTTCTCTCTCACCCTCCACCCCCCGCCCTGCCCTTCTTCCCTCATCATTCCAATTTTGCTGCTTGCAATTCTTCTTCTAAAGATCTAAATGCATATTACTATTTCTTTGCCATGTCTCATTAGTTCAGGTTGGTGGTTCTTGATCTTCATGCTGAATATGTGTGTGTGTGTGTGTGTGTGTGTGATTGTTTAATCAGTGCTCAATTCATAAAAAAAGAATTGTTGTTACTCAGGTACAACAAGAACCCTCACCTGATCCAGAACCGACGTCCCCAGCCCCAGAAGAAACACATCCTGCCCCGGGCCAGAGCTTTTCAGAGCAGGGAAATGAATCCTATTTTCCAGCTAGCAACCTAACCACTGGACTGACCTGCCTCTCTATAGCCAAGTATAAAACAGAGTTTTTTGTGATTTAATCTATATGGACGTTTTCACACGGCACTGCTGGGGTATGTGTGGGGGAATTCTGGTTGTGGGTGTGCTTCCTCTCCCACAGGGGCACACTCATCTCCACCCACCTCCACCCATGGAGCCTCCTCCATTTGTTGGATGGCTCCATGGCTCTTTTCACACAGACACTCTAACACTGATAAAATTGGTGTTATATTTTATTATACATGTTGCAGGGCACCCATAGAGCACACCTACAGCTCTGCAACATGTATAATAAAATGTACCATTCATTTTATCGGTGTTAGAGTGTCTGCATGAAAAGGGCCAATGGGTGGGTGGTGGGTGGAAATGTGTGCACACCGGGAGTGTGCACACACCCCCACCCACGGCACATGGTGTTTCCACAAGTGGACAGCCATCCCCCCACCGCACACCTGCCCACACACCCAGCAAGGGGGGCAGGGGGTCCCATGCAAAAATGGCCTAAGATGGCCTGCAGATGGGGTGGGGGAGGAATGATTGATTAATAAGAGTCAAACAAACCCTCCATATTTATTCTGACTTTTGTTTCCAACTCTTATAGTTGCCTTTTCCTGGTCTTTTACATTTCAGGGTACATGCTTCTGTTTGGAACATTTCCCATGACTCCCCCCCCCCCACTTCTGAATTGAATTGGTGGGACTGAGCCCCGACAAGCCTTTACACCCCCAGATTAAACCGTGTAGCTGTTAAAAACTGACTGGCTTAGTTTGCATTCCCTTCTTGTTGGTGAACTGTCTCCCTTGGGTAACAAGTCCCATTTTCCCTTAACTTAAATACACAATGGCAACCTAGAAATACAAAAATGCCATGAAAAATACAAAGCTTCCATTAACTCTAATATTTACCTCTTCATCTCTCTGCCTTCTCTTTCTCACCATAATGGAAATAGGATTTGTGACATTAGAAGTAAATCACACCGTCAATAACTTTTTCTGGATTTTGGAATTGAGACAACACAAGAAAATAAGTAATACAACCGATATGGATGACGTAGGATATTTAAACGAGAAACATATAGCATGAAATAATAGGGTTATTTTAAATGAGAATCCCATCTCAGTGGAGGTGTATATAATATATTTAACTTTCAAATTCTGATATAAAAACAAAAGAACAGAGTTTTTGCTGAGCAAGTTCTAAAAGATTGAAAAGTTAAAAAAACTATTACAAGAAAATAAGTAATACCACCGATATGCATGATGTAGGATATTTAAGCAGGAAACATATAGCATGAAATAATAGGGTTATTTTAAATGCCAATCCCATCCCAGTGGAGGTGTATATATATTTAACTTTCAAATTCTGATATAAAAACAAAAGAACAGAGTTTTTGCTGAGCAAGCTCCAAAAGATTGACAAGTTCCAAAAACTATTACAACTGGCAGAAATGTCTATATGAATATTATTTTAAAAAACTCTTTCAAGTGTAAATAATATACGAAAATACATGGACATATGGTTTCCTCTTTTCCCCCATCTTGAAACGTGAATGATGATGGGACTGCATAGACTACATAAGAATATTACATGGACATAAAATTATAGAGTTTAGGGGGAAAAAAAATTATTATATAATTAATTAATTTATTATTATTATTATTATTATTATTATTATTATTATTTTATATTTATGATTCCCTCAAGCTGTTTGGAAATCACAGTTACTTTTTATTGAGATTTTGTCCATTGCAAGGTTTACTACAATATCTCTGATGAGATCTTGGTAGTTTATGTTTAGTTCCATCTTCCCAGAAACTTTAATATTTGTACTGTTTGCTGTAGAAACACACTTCTACCAGAGCTAGGCTGAGCGGATCAATGCATAACTGAGAATGTATTGATGGGCAGCTAGGGTGAGGGGCTAGGAAGTTGCTAAGGGCCTTAAACCTTTCTAACAAATAATGTGGATCTAGTAAATAATTCCCTCATGTCCGGGATAAGCAAACAGAAAGATCGGCAGACTGGAACCATGCAAATCTACATTCAGTTAAACACATTTAGAAATGAAGAATTTGTGTGTTCATACGAACCTAAGCAACCATGGCAACTGTAACCAAGCCAAGAGAGCCTACTAAGCACAGTCCAGTCATATCTCCAGAGTAGTGATTCAAGCTGAAATGAGTACCCAAAGAAATTAGTAAACCTGTTGAATATATCCTACATGACCAAAAATAGTGATTCAAGTAATATCCAACATTTCTGTTCATGCTCCGTTAGGTATCTGATTTGGTTATTGGGGGCAGGGGTTGGTTCGGTTATTTTGACCGTCATTTCAGAAGTATTAGCACTCTTGCAATGCACAATTGCCCAAAACAATGTAACCAAAACACCAAAATGACTGGAAAGTCAGAAGACCAAACAAAACTGAAACGGAATACCTGAAAAAATTGATATGCGAGTTCCCATTTTGGTTATGAATATTTATTTATTTGGGTGCTCTAAGAGCTACCCACAAATGTAAGTAATATTATTATTATTTATTATAACAAACATTTATATAGTACCAGCAGTGTACCTGGCAGTTTACAAAGTAATAAAATAGACACGGTCCCTGCCCCTAGGGCTTACAATCTGAGAGACAGGAGCTGGGGGAGAGACTTAGGAAGGGGAACAGAGGGAGAGACAAGGGGTCTAACATTCATGAAGATGCGAGGTCTCAAGTGCACGTACTTGGCTTGGTTACGATGAGAATGACAGCAGGCAGGACCCAAGAGATAAGCCCACTACCCAGTTCAGTTCTTGTTACGATTGTTATGGCAATACTTAGTAGGAGCCCCTGTCTAGAGTAGACCATATTGTACTTAGCAGTATAAACACATATCAAAGGCCGTTTTCACATAAACGGCCCCCCCTTGCACACATATGTGGGTGGGGGAGGCACACATGTGAACACCACGGTGGGTGGTGGGGATGGGTGGGCACTCATGGGAACACCACGGGGGGGGGTGGGCGCACACTAGGGGACTTAGGGGGAAAAAAAATTATTATATAATTAATTAATTTATTATTATTATTATTATTATTATTATTATTATTATATTATATTTATGATTCCCTCAAGCTGTTTGGAAATCACAGTTACTTTTTATTGAGATTTTGTCCATTGCAAGGTTTACTACAATATCTCTGATGAGATCTTGGTAGTTTATGTTTAGTTCCATCTTCCCAGAAACTTTAATATTTGTACTGTTTGCTGTAGAAACACACTTCTACCAGAGCTAGGCTGAGCGGATCAATGCATAACTGAGAATGTATTGATGGGCAGCTAGGGTGAGGGGCTAGGAAGTTGCTAAGGGGCTTAAACCTTTCTAACAAATAATGTGGATCTAGTAAATAATTCCCTCATGTCCGGGATAAGCAAACAGAAAGATCGGCAGACTGGAACCATGCAAATCTACATTCAGTTAAACACATTTAGAAATGAAGAATTTGTGTGTTCATACGAACCTAAGCAACCATGGCAACTGTAACCAAGCCAAGAGAGCCTACTAAGCACAGTCCAGTCATATCTCCAGAGTAGTGATTCAAGCTGAAATGAGTACCCAAAGAAATTAGTAAACCTGTTGAATATATCCTACATGACCAAAAATAGTGATTCAAGTAATATCCAACATTTCTGTTCATGCTCCGTTAGGTATCTGATTTGGTTATTGGGGGCAGGGGTTGGTTCGGTTATTTTGACCGTCATTTCAGAAGTATTAGCACTCTTGCAATGCACAATTGCCCAAAACAATGTAACCAAAACACCAAAATGACTGGAAAGTCAGAAGACCAAACAAAACTGAAACGGAATACCTGAAAAAATTGATATGCGAGTTCCCATTTTGGTTATGAATATTTATTTATTTGGGTGCTCTAAGAGCTACCCACAAATGTAAGTAATATTATTATTATTTATTATAACAAACATTTATATAGTACCAGCAGTGTACCTGGCAGTTTACAAAGTAATAAAATAGACACGGTCCCTGCCCCTAGGGCTTACAATCTGAGAGACAGGAGCTGGGGGAGAGACTTAGGAAGGGGAACAGAGGGAGAGACAAGGGGTCTAACATTCATGAAG
>QEPC01014405.1:1538471-1556122 GCA_003113815.1 Sphenodon punctatus | reverse complement strand
GTGCCCCCCTTCCACCTGCACAGTCTGGGAGGGAGAGGGGGGAGGTTTTTGTTTTTTTCCATTGATTTCAATGGGGGACAGTTCCCCATTGAAATCAATGTAAAAGATCTGGTACCGGTAAACCGGTATTAATCCGGTAAGCCAGTTTTTTAAAATCCGGGAACCGGTAAAACCGGTACCCGTTATTTGCCGTGATGTCCCACCCCTACAAGATGGCTGCTGCAAAAACTCTTTTCATGCAATACTAGGGATGTGCGAACACGGTTCGGAAGTTCGGAGTTTGGACTGAGCTCGAATAGTTCAGTCGACCGAACTGAACTTTCAAACCGAACTCGAATTCAGCCGAACTGTTTGGTCAAATCTGAACCAGTTCGGAAGGCAAAAAAAACCAGGTTTGAATGTACGAACTCGGTTCGGAAGTTCGGAATTCGACCAAACTCGAATAGTTTGGTCAACCGAACCAAACTTTCAAACCGAACTCGATTTTCGAACCGAACCAAACTTCCGAACTCGGTTATGTTCACACACCCCTATGCAGTACCTGGCACAGGGTTGCTTTCCATGGTAGCTTTCTTTGCTTGGGAGGGTTGCACAGCTGCATCCTAAATGGAGAAAAACACATGGCTATAACGGGAGTGACTATAAGGAAATAATGAAACTGTAAGGTTCTGAGACTTTAAATGGACATCTTAAAATATGAGAGTTTGTTTTTTCTGTTGCTGTTCCACAATTTTTCTCTAATAGTCCAAAAGATACTGGAAATCTTGGCTGCAAGGATGATTTTTCCATATCCCAGTGGGGTGGATGAATTGTTTAGCTAAGGCTCAGTTATACATTCTTTCTGAACAAAACCTTATGACATTTGTAGTCTTGTTCACTATAAATAGTAAATAATCAGTTGCACCACTGTTCAATTTTGAGAACAGTAATAAAGAAAGCAATCTGAAAGAGCACAAGCTGTTCGGCTATACACAAATATCTGCTGTAACTATAATGGGTATTTTCAGATGTTACGGGGCCGCTTGGCCCCGTACTGAAAACAAATACACATCTAGATGTGTATAAGAGACAGAGTTTGGATCGGTCGGTTCGGATTTGGTTCGGCCGTTCGGTTTGGTCATCCGAATGGACCGAGTTCGTTCTGAACTCCGAACTCCCGAACTGCGTTCACACATCCCTATGATCCTTCCCCTCAGGCCCATCACCCACACAGCCTCTGTCCTTTCAGACACATGCCCCCACCTCCCCACACAAAAACGAAGGGGCGAGGGGAGTTATCAATATAAATTTCTCTAAAGACCTATTAACTTTTTTAGAATCACTGAAGGTTTCACTATCCCCATTACTTTTACAGCTTTAGAGCCAAAGATTCTAGGCAAGATAGAATTAAAGGNCCACGCTTCCCGGGACATTCCCCCAGCTAGCCCGGGAAGCGTGGTTCAAATTGACCCCATGTGGGTATTCACCATGGCGAACATCTGGCGGCCACCAAACAGACGTTCGAGACACGGTGACCACAGGTGGGTATTCACCGTGCTTCACCTTGATCTCGTAACGTCTGAAAATACCCAATAAAGGACTAGGGTACATGTGGAATTCTGGCTTGGATATTGCAATGTCTAAATCTTATTTGGCCTGAATAGATAAGCTTTCTGAAGGCCAAGACTGACACTATTACGTAGGCCTGTTGAAAAAATGTGCGAGTTGTTCAGTGAAGACCTCATAGAGGCACCATGAACAGAGGGCTTGCTGACCTGGGTACAGTAACTTCCAGGAGCATGTTGTAATACCTACAAAACTACAAGTTTATAATTTGATTCTATTAGAAGAGAATCATCTTATGCCTTGATAAGAACATAAGAAGTGTCATATTTGGTTGGACCAATGGTACATCTAACTCAGCACCCTATTTCTGGCAGCAGTCAACCGTGGTTGCTGCAGAGAAGTCATAATGGAGTGAGGCATTTCTTGCTATTTATTTTTAGTGCCTATAGACATGATCATTCTTTTCTCTCACCTATTAATCTAGTTATGAACTAACTAGAACTTCTTTCAGGGTGTCTGTCTTCTGAGATAATATGTAAGCTCTATTATTTTCTTAAAGTGTGAATAATTACTTTGGTTACTTAATCTAATTCCTTAACGTAATGATACTGATCCTTAATGATCTCATTGTAGAAAGTCTGAACACTTAACTCTTTTTTTAAAATGAATGTGGGCAGGTTAATGAGCCAGCACAGTAATTATTATTAGTGAAACTGTCTTATTCTGATTCACATACTTTTGTTTTGTTCTCTGTCCTGCTATTTATCCCCTTTATGATACATGCAGGATGATCATCCAGAATAGTGGGTGTTAACAGAAGAGAGATTAGCCCTCTGGAGTCTAGGGTCACTCCACGGAGCCTGAAGGCAGTCACCACTTGCAGGTTCTGCGCAATAAACTGGACAGTTCGCAGGTATTTCTCCCCACTGCGCTCCACCCCCCATCCACCACCAAGATGCAGTCTCTGCCCAGGACTCTGTGATCCTGGTGGACCTGAACATGTGTAGTGGCTGCTCACACCCTAACAGATGGCAGGTGGCCACAGGGGTGCACATTTGCATACATCAGCCAGCATTTGCCCGCTCCACATTTGTTGGGTAAACATCTAGCGGCGACCTAATAGATGGGAAGGTGGCCATGCATCCAAAGGGGGCTAATCTTGGCTACTGTTTCATCCATTTTCACCCAGTTGCACTGATTTTAATTGTTAGGGACTGGCCTTTCTCTTGCAGAGATATTGCATTTATACTCTTGTCCAGACTGAGTGCATGTTGATGTTGTGCTAACTCAATGGTCAAGAAAGGCTTGTTAAAGTCAAATGATGCTGAGTGAGGAAACCACATGTAAATCAAAATACTCTGTCCATAAGAACCAGTTAGTGACGTGATTATAGTGTAGTTTGAGCCAGCAATATTGTTAAGGCAGAAAATGTATGCATACTTGATGCAGTCACTATATTAAAGTCTCATGTTTGTCAAATGAGTAATATAAAGGACAGAGTTAAAGTGGCATGGAAGGTGTGGCCTTACCTAAACCTTTTATTTTCAAAAATTCGGATATTTAAATTTTTGTAATTTTATTTATTTATTTATTTATTTATTTGCTATCCCACACCCTCCAGACTAAAAGCAGCTCTGGGCAGCATACATATATATCAAACAGATAAATAAAAATATAAAAAAACAATAACATTCAAATATTAAAAATACATCTAAAAAATACACACTAAAATGAGCTAGAAATCCCCATTCCTGACCCAACCCTCCCACCCACTACCCATCTCCCCCAACAAAAACCAGGTGGAAGTCAGGTCTTACATTGTCATCAGAAGGAGGGGAGATCCGGGGCCAGACGAACTGCCACCAGGAGTGAGTTCCATAGCCATGGGCCAGCCACCAAGAACACCCTACCGATGGTCGCCACCCTGAGGAGAGCACTCCTGGCTGACCACAGGGGTGATCCAGGATCAGGGGAGTGAGGCAGTCCTACAGTTAAGTGGGGCCCAGACCGTCTAGGGCTTTATAGCAAAGAACCAAAACCTTGAATCGGGACCGGAAGACTATAGGCAGCCAGTGCAATGAACGGAGCACAGGTGTTATGTGCTCACGATGACCCATCCCCGTAAGGAGACAGGCTGTCCTGTTCTGCACCAGCTGCCAAGGGTAGTCCCATAGAGAACGTGTTACAGTAGTCTAATATTGAGGTAATAAAGGCATGAGTGAGGGTGGCCAGGTCAAAGTGTGAGACATATAGCCAAAGCCGTCATACCAGATGTAACTGGCCAAATGTGCTCCTCGCCACAGCCGCCACTTGGACATCAAAGAGAACCTCCAGACTATAAATCTGACTGACCAAGGTGGGGCAAATCCCATCAATGATGGGGGACACCAATCCCTTGACCCCTCCCACCAACATCACCTCCATCTTGTTGGGATTCAGCTTCAGCCAGCAAACCCTCATCCAGTCCCCACAGTCACCAAACACTGAGACTGCTGGATCTGGGTCATCTGGAAAAGAGAGGTATGGTTGGGTGTCATTGGCATATTGATGATGCCAAATATAAAATCCTCTCATAACCTCACCCAAAGGCTGCATGTACATGTTGAACAGGAGAGGGAACAGAACAGAACCCTGCAGAACTCCACTCATGAGGTCCCAGGGAGACGATGAAAAATATGCCAGCTCCACATGCTGAGTCCTCCCAGCCAGGAAGGAACAGAACCAATCAAGAACAATCCTGCCCACAATGGCCTGGTGCAGCAGGCGGGTCACCAACATCTTATGATTAATCATGTCAAAAGCAGTCGGAGATGTAACAGGATCAAAAGGGTTGACCGGCTCCAATTCACAGCGAAGGTCGTCGACCAATGCCACAAGTGCAGTCTCGATGCCGGACTGCGAAGAATCAAAAAAACGGATGCAGTCCAAATGCCCCTGAATCTGCTGAGCCACCACCCGTTCAGTAGCCATCCCTAAAAAGGAAGGTTTAATTGGATTCAATGTTCTTGAAAATTACATATTCATACATTTCTACTTTAGCCGTTTAAATGACTTATTTAAACCAAAAAAAAACTTGGTTTTGCCATAAAATGTTCTTTCCTGCTGTAAGAGAATAAAAGTTGTCTCTTCCAGCTGCCATTACTATAGGCAGCTTTAACCTAGCAGACTGAAAATACTGTACTGGGTCACAGCATTTGGAAAATGCACGAGTTCTGCATGAATAATAGAAATAGTTTGGTTGGCTGGGTCGGTATTAACTCTCCCCATCCCAGTTCTGTGGTTCTGTTTATACTTTGCTTTCATCACCTCGAGGCTAGATAACTGCAATGGGCTGTACATGGGGCTGCCCTTAATGTCTGTTTGGAAGCTGCAGCTGATGCAGAATGCAGTGGTCTGGCTCCTTTCAAGGATGGGTCACTGGAAGCACATTACACCAATGCTCCGAAGTCTGCACTTGGCTTCCTATAGCTTTCCGGGCACAATGCAAGGTTCTGTTTTTCACCTTTAAAACCCTAAATGGTCTGGGTCCCATATATCTGAAAGATCACCTCTCCTACCATGTCCCATTGTGGCCCATAGGGTCAGTTGGGGGTGCCCTCTTGCCATCAGATATCCTTGTCCGTGGAACAGCTGTGTGCAGGAGGGCGTTCTCAGTTGCTTCCCTGGTTTGTGGAACTCTCTTCCCCAGGCGGTTCATTTAAACTTGAGTCTAAGCACCATCTTCTTTTATTTTAAAAAGCATTTAGTTGGTTGGGTTTCTGGGTAGGGATGTGGGGAGGGTGGGAGTTTGGAGAGAAGACTGGGTTTTTTATAACTTGGATTTTATTGTTGTTGTTTTAATGATTGTCAGCTGCTCTGAGCCTTTATGGAAAGGGTGATGGATAAATAAAATAAAATAAATAAATAAAATACTAGTTTTAACCTTTTCTTCAGTCAAGAATGAACAGACAAGGGGAAGATAGGAGACCTCTAAAAGTGGAAGGGCAAAGGAGCAGGGCCGGCCCCAGGCATGTGCCTCCACACATGGCCCCGCAGCCAGCTGGGACCTATGCTTGCATGGCTGGGCAGCAGACTGCAGCCAGATTCTCCCCCAATAAGTTCTTCTGCCTCCCCTCCCTGACTCTGTTCCCCATCCCTAACCTGCCTCTGCCTCCTAGTAATGCTCCAGCAGCAGCAGCAGCAGCAGCAGGGGGACATTGACCAGACTGGGAGATAAAGCTGTTTGTTTACAAACAACTCCTCCCATGCGAGTTTTCAGAAGGTTATTACCTTGTAATAACCAGGCATTTGGCGAGGGAGAAGGGTGAGGGTGGGGAATGGTATGTTTTTTTTGGGGAGGGGTTGTCTCCTCATTTTTATCGTTCTTTTCAGTATTTAATGTTTTACATATTTTATTGTATTTTTATGGATGATTTTGTTAGCCGCCCTGGGCTGCCAGTGGCAGGAGGGGCTGGGTAAAAATGTTTTAAATAAATAAATAAATAAAATAAAGAAGGTTCTTCGCGATCACTTCGAACATTCTCACAACTGGGTTGTGCACAATAACCCTTTTCAAACAACAGACCACATGATTGTCTCATGCTCCTCTAGTATAAAAAGCACTCTCCCCCTCTGAATGACAGTTCCTTCCAACCCTTTCTAGGAATATAAGAAAAAAAATTCCATGTGGGGCTGGAATTTTTTAAAAGGCACAAAAATTCTATGCGGGGCTGGAACTATTTAAAAGGCACAACCAGGTGACCACATCAGGGCTCATAAGTCACATCGAAAAAAATCATAATATTGATGTGGCATGTGGTCCTTCTGGGTTGGGAAGGCACAGCGGCAGCAGGGACTCTGGCATGGAGGAGCAACGCCAGAAGGAAGGGGGGAAGGGGGGAAGGCCAGGCAGAAACACTGGCACCTGAGCCCTTCCACCTCCAGCTCTGCTGGTGAGGAGTCTCCAGCCTCCTCAGGGGACAGGCACACAGACTAAAAAAAATTTTTTTGTGTATATATTAATGTCTGGTTTTTGTTTTATAAAGTTCTAATGTTTGTTGTTGTTTTAAAAGTTTTTATAAAAGTTTAACCATTATATTCTTGTTAAATTTAATAGCTTTGTTTGAGTAGCCCAATCTTTTATTCCTCTGTGCTGGAGTTCTGGCAGGTGACAGAATCTCATTGTATATATACAGCTTGTCACTGAGATCCCTACCTGGCAGCAGCAGCAGCACTAGGTAGGGTATTAGCCCCAAGATGTGCCAGCAGAAGGGTCTCAACTAGCAGACAGCCCCCCAGGAGGGGCAGGGCTTGTGTCTGTGTGTGGGTGTGCCAGAGAGAAAGAGAGACAGGCTCCTTGGCAGAGGGCAGCAGGCGGCAGGTGCTGGACGAGGACAATGGGTTGCCGGGGTACAGAACCCTTGGCACAGACAGCATAGGCATAAGTAGGCGACATTGGCAGCAGCAGCAGACATTGGTTGCCAGGGCAGGCAGGCAGGCTGCATGGCATGAGCGGCAGGAAGGCAGAGTGAGGCAGGGTTCGAGCTTTGCAACCTGGGCGGGCAGGCAGGCAGGCAGGCAGCGTGGCATGAGAGGCAGTAGGGCAGGCGGGCTTGGGCAGGCTTTGAGCTAGGCAACCTGGATGGGCAGACAGGCATGGGAGGCATGGGAGGCAGGAAGGTGGACTGAGGCACGCTTTGAGCTTGGCGGCAAGCTGGGCGGGTAGACAGGCAGAGTGGCATGAGAGGCAGTAGGGCAGGCAGGCTTGGACATTGGCAGCAGGGCACTCAGATAGGCTAACACAGACTGTGCAGCACGAGAGAGCGAGAGCCAGTCAGTGTCACAATGGCGGGCCGAGATCATGTAGCCACTAGCCATAGGCTGGCTAGCAGGCTTACAGTTTCCCAACGCCACCCTGTGTCATGAGGTCAGTCAGATAAGGTGGCCGAGGCCATCTAGTATGAGAGAGGGGGGGCAGGGCTTGCAGGCGGGGCAGGGGCAAATTAGGCAGGGGAAGGGGGGGCAGGAGTGAGGGACAGCGCCTCAGCAGCACAGCACCAGTAGCCCTAGCCCAGATTAAGGAGGAGGAGTCCCGTCCCATGACTGCCCCTGGCATGGAATGGCATGTGCCACTGCACCATCAATCCTTGTCCAGGGGCAGCTTGGGGAATCCCAGCAGTGGAAGGTCCACCTTAATGAACAGTAACTACTCCACCAACTTGGCCCCCAGTCTCAGGTGGTGCTGGGAGCAAATGTCCCCTGCCATAGAGAACACCCGCTCACTGGGGACACTGGTGGTTGGGCAGGACAAGAGACCCTTGGCCACTTTTGACAGGGCCGGCCATAGGTTGGCCTTGCCTGCCTAGTAGGCCAAGGGATCACTGCTGGGATAAATGCATGGCTCCTCCTCCAGGTACACATAGTTGGGGCCCTGTGTATCCACATAGTTGGGGTCCTACACATCCACATAGTCTGCACTTGACAGGAGCCAGTCCTGGGTGCTGGAATGGACCTAACCCCACTTTTCCCTCAGCAAAGTAGACATCATAGATAATGGTCGGTTGTAGCCCTGCATGCTATTTGGTTCTTCAATCTGCCTTGGACCCCTTACCATTGCTTTGTAGTTACCAGTAGTCCAGGGACCATAGTTTGGGAATCACTTTTGGAGTGTGAAGTATTTTGAGACTTTTGATAAAAATCCACAGAAATGTAATGTGCTTTCATAGAGGAAAAAGTGAATGATTTTCCACTGTCTTACAAGTCATCATTAACACTGGTGCCCAGTTCTTGTAAGATGTGTACCAGATCGAAATCGTAGGACTGCACAGGATTTTTCAGAGTTACATGCATGTGAAAACAGGTGGTCATAATGAAAGTCTGAAAATAAACCTTAGTCAATGCATTCAATACTTGATGTATATTTTATAAAGTACATACTTTTTGCATCTAGTTTACCTATATTATGCATCTTATAATATATACTTTGCATTGATTACAGTGACAAGGACAGCTTTACTGCAACCTCTGCAGAGCTATCATCTATCAACTGTCTCATCTCCTTTACAACTACTTCCAGCAGTTCACCTACAAATGACAGCTGTAACGTTTCAGATTGTTACAAGATTGCTAAGCACTTTTTAAGAGATTTTATTCAAAAACAACAATAACCAACAGACAATTCAAAGGTCGTCAGAGTTGGAGTAATCAAAACTCATCAATTTACTTTACCTTGCTCACTTTACATTTGCAAACATCCCATGTGTTTGTGTTTAGAGAAGCATCTTCGCTATGTTGAATTTCACTTTTTGCGTGTTTATTGTATATAATAGGATTTGAAGTTTCTCTACTTCCAAGTGATTGAAAAGCACTTTACAAACGTAACCTTTTACACAAGTTACAATGCTTTAGAGAATCACCACCTTCACTATTAAAATTCTCCCATCTACAGGGGAAACAAACACTCAATATCGAGGTCTTATTCAGATATGATTCTGGTAAGAAGGCTGTGATCCTTTCACATTCAGATCTGGTCACCTCCATCCATGCCTTCATAACTTTGAGACTAGACTACTGAAATGTGGTCTACATGAGGCTACTCTTGATGACTGTCCAGAATTTGTAACTGATGCTGAATGCAGCAGCCTGCCTCCTGTTGGTGGTGGGTCACCAAAAACACATATTATTCCACTTAGTATGCAATTAGGACTCTGCTCTGGCTTCCAATAGGTTTCCTCCAGGCACAATTCAAGGTGTTAAGCTTTGATTTATAAATCCCTAAATAGCCAGAGACTGATGCATCTGAGAAACCACCTCCACACTGGTTAGGGTTGAAAACTTGGGGTATTTTCAGAAGTGACACTACCACATTTAGTTCCAATCTGGGGTACCAGTCGGCAGGCCGGTACCCAGAACAGACAAGACTGTGTGCCTTACCACACTTTGCCCAGAACTGTGGCAGTGCTTACCACCAGCTGTTCCCCGTGATTTTCCAAAATCACAAGTGGTGGTAACTGCTGCCATGGTTCGGGGCAAAGCATGATGAATATCTGGTGGCTGCTGAACAAAAGTGACGATTGTTGTGATCTCAGGGGGAGGGGAGGTTAAGTGTGGTGTGGCTAATAGGGCTGATGCAGCAGCAGCTGTTACCACGCCGCGATTCTGTTCTGCCATTTCGGAATTGCCCGCGCCACACCGCGACTTTTCTGCGGACATTCTGCTAATTCCGCTGGAATTCTGCAAATCGCGAAATTGCGGAAAAATTGCGGAAAATTTGCAGAAATTGCGGAAAACCGCTATTCCGCTATTTTGTGGTGCTGGCGGAATTGCGAAAGTAGCGAAAATGTCATGTTTCCACGATTTCACTAAGTAGCAGAATTAAATAAGCGGAACCGCGGAACCGTGGAATGAAACTATCGGAATGAAAGCCTCTGCCATGCCGTTCCACTAATTGCGGAAACACTGTTTCCGCCGGAAATAGCTACTGCTGCGACATTCCGCTACAGCCCTAGTGGCTAAGTGTGGTATCATCACTTCTGAAAATACCCTTGGTTCCCAACCCTATAGATGTCTTTTATTATCAAACCTTATTTAGTGCAAATTTCTAACATGCATTTGTTTAGGAGCCTTTACACTGCTATGCTTGCAACTTTTTGATTTCACTATTTTAAGAGGATGTTTTTCTGGGATCTCTTATGTTTTCCACTTATGCCCTTATGATTTGTGTGAGGTGGAGAACTTGGTTGATGTCCTTGTCTCCTGCCCCCTCTACCAGGAACTGAGACTAAAATAGATTGCTACCTGGGAAAGAATTCCTCCCCATAGTACAAAAACTGGAAATGCTATTAGCATCTAAAAGATCTGCAGGTTATGAAAGCAACAGCTAGATTTGTTTTTTTAAATTTTCTACCAATAGAAGTTATTATTTTCAAATGACATTGATGTTTGATATTTATGTTATTTTATTTATTTATTTATTTATTTTATTTTTAAAATTTGATACCCTTCACTCATCCTGCCTTGGGCAGCTCAGGGCGGCTAACAAAAAATTAACATATACATACATTGGAAAAAACCACATAAAAACTGTATATATCATAAAATACAATTCACTAGACCAAAAAAAATTCCCTCCCAACCCAACCCCCCGCTGCTACCCGTCTCCCCCATCCGTACCCACTCCTTTCCCCGAAGGCCTGGACGAACAGTCAGGTCTTACAGGCCCAGCGGAAGGCTAGCAGACCTAAAGCCAGTCGATAAATATCTGTATTTATTTATGTTTTAATTGTATGAAAGGCTAGTCGCTGAATAAACTAATTGATATGGCTGAAACCCAAATTCAACCCCATTCCCAATTTTGATGGAACTGGGCTGTTCGATCATTCAAGTTGGAATTTGGATTGGACAGTATTCCGATCAGAATGATCAAAATGAATTTCAGGGCCGTGCACAAATGCAAAATATCCACAACTGTTCTGAGCATACAAATGACCACTGCTACGCTGAAGAAGCAGCTGCCATTTTGATGTAGGACAACAGCCAGTCTGTACATGTGCCAAATGGGTGCTGCCCTACACCAAAATGGTGTCTACTGCTTCAGTGTAGGGAAGTGGCCATTTTGCAAATATGTAGAACGACCGCAGCCATTTTGCACATGTACAAATTGTTTCCAAATTTTTGTGTGCACCCTCTGTTGTCCAATTTTGCAGAACTTTTTTTGCAAAATTGGAATGACTGTTTCGAACCAGCCCTATCTCTGATGCTGCACTGTAACCTCTTCAATCAGGTGGGATGCTCTCTTGCAAGTATCATCTGCCCGCCAAGTTTATACAGCAAGGGCATGCAGAGAGGCATTTTCTCTAGCTATCGCACTACAATGGAACTCCCTTCCCCTGAGGGTGCATCAGAGCCTGAGCACTTTATGGAGGCAATGTAAAACCTTTTGATTTGGCCAAATGTTTGGCAGGCAGGGATAGGGGTTAGATGTAGGAAGTTTTTAGGGGGATTTTTATATGTTGTCATGTATTTTCATATTTTTTTAATACCCTTCTACCTCTCTGAGGCTTCAGGATATGACAAAATATAAATTATTGAATACATAGATAAATAAACAAACAATATTTACCTTTATTTATTTCTATAACTTATATCCTACCCCTCTCACCTGACAGCAGCTTATAATTTTTCATAAAATGCATAAAATACAATTAAACATACTCCAAAATGATAATATTAATGTCACTAAAACCAATAATAGTAAAACAATAAATAGGAATCCCCCAAAATAAATCCCCCCCTCATCATTCTACCCATACCCACCCACTCCTTCTCCCTTGCCAAATGTCTGGCAAAACAGCCAGGTTTTGTATTGTCTTTGAAAGGAGGAAAGATCAGGAGATAAACAAACCTCCACCAGGCGGGAGTTCCACAGCCTTGGCGAATCCACCAAGAATGATCTCTTCATCGTCCCTGTCCAACAGACACAAAAGACTTCTCAGATGACTGCAGGGGCTAATCCAGAACCTGAGGGGCTGGGGGGAGGTGGTCCCACAGATAAATGGGGCCCAAGCCATTTAGGGCTTTAAAAATCAATACCAACACCATGAATTGAGCCCGGAAGACTATAGGCAGCCAGTGCAAGAAACGGAGCACCAGTGTTATGTGCTCACAGTGACCCATCCCAATAAGGAGGCAGGTCGCTATTTTCCGCACCAGCTGCAGTCTCCAGATCATTACCAAAGGTAGCCCCATGTAGAGTGCATTGCAGTAGTCCAGTCTCGAGGTGATGAAGGCATGGATGACAGTGGCAAGGTTGGAGCCTGAAATATACAGCCAAAGCCGTCGCATGAGATGTAACTGGCAAAAAGTGCTCCTCATCACAGTCGCCACCTGAGCATCCCGGTGGAGCTGTGAATCGAGGAGCACCCCCAGACCCAGAACCTCAGGAACCAAAGATGGGCAAAACCAATCAATGATAGGGACCTCTCCCACATCTGGCCCTCCAGTCCCACCCACCAACATCACCTCCATCTTCTCAGGATTCAACTTTAGACAACTCGCCCTCTTCCAGTCCCCCACATCTGCCAAACACCGAGTAAGCACCGAGACAGCCGGGTCTGGGTAAGATGAAAACGAGAGGTAGAACTGGGTGTCATCAGCTTACTGATGACACCAAACTCCAAACTTTCTCACAACCTCTCCCAATAGCTGCATATACAAAGCCTGGAACCTTGCGGAACTCCACACATGAGGTCCCAGGAAGATTTAAAGTATGAGGTACTTACTACATATAGTAGTTACTAAATAGTATCTTACCCTTTACTTCCCCTTTGCTTGGAACGTTTAAATGTAATGCTATAATCCTGAGATCTTGAGAACATGCTTCCTTTAGAAACTTCACTGAAGTGTGAGCAGCAGCTGATTGTGGGATTTCTGGAAATGTAGTCCATACCATATTCTACCTCTTAGCCCTCCAAAGGGTAACACTGTGTAGAAGCTAAACTCCATCCTTAGGGGTGTGCATGTCATTTCCGTTATTACAATAACGATAATGAAAATTGTCATTTTCATTATTATTATTGCAATAGCAAAAACGTCAAATAATAATGAAAATAGAAATGAAAATGACGTTTTGTTTTTGAAATAAAAGGAAAAAACTGAAAAACGTATTTCGAACTATAACTTTTTGTTTCTTATTCGATTTTGATGAAACTTGGGAAATTTTGTACCCCCAGTGGAGGGAACTATGTGTGCCAATATTTGAAATGATTAGTTAAAGGGAACCAATTTTAGAAGCAATTGAACATTGTGATTTTAAGAAAAGCTCCATACACATTCACGACAACAACCTTTTTAACTTCCATCCACTTTGCATGAAACCTGTGTATATTATGTCCCTCCACAAGTTTAACAGTCCTGCCAGTTTTCAGAAAGATTGGATAAAGGGTCCTGATGGTATAAGACATTAACTTGAAAATACTTTTCCAGCTGTAACATTTGTATATTCCATCATGTTTACATGTTATTTGACAGGAATGTATCACTTACCATTCTTGTCATCTCTGCCAAATTACAGGACAATTTGATAAAGGGACCCAATTTTATAAGCAATTGAACTTATCCCCTTGAAGACCGTTATTCAGATAAATGGTAGCACAAGCACATGCAGTTCCAGTCAGAGGCAGGCACCTGGCAAGGCAGGGGGAGAGAGGCTGTAGGAGGGAGGATGTGGAGAAACCCAAAAGACTGACAGACACATTCACTGACCAATTACTGCATGCTTCTAGCTTTACAGGACCAATTGGTAGTGGCTTTGAGGCGGGCATAGGGGGCAGTCCTGAGGCGGGCATAGAAGGGACATAACTGGGACTTTCGGGATAGCATCCCAGAAATCAGGAGACAGTTTACACATCCAGGCTGGCCAATTATCATTACAATCACATCCTGCAGCACTGTGACAGAGGACATTAGAGAATCTCTATTGACTCTTTCCTAAACAGATGCTTCTGACTTCCCAGTAACAAGTGGGGGAGAAATGTTGGGATGGTCACAGCACATGACAAGGATATTTTGTTGACATTTCTGCTGGCAAATTAGCATCACAAACCGATCTTATACCACAGTGACACATAAGAGAATCCCTGGCATAGGCTTCTTCTCTGCATATATTGTGCAGACATATAAAATCGGGACCCTTTATCACATCTTTCTTATATTTGGCAGAGATGATCAGGAATATGTGATATACAGCCCTGCCAAATTTATATACACTGGTTGGACTACAAAGATGTTACTGTCAGACATACATTTATAAGTTAATTGCTTATACCACCAGGAACCTTTATACAATTCTTCTGAAAGTTGTCCGAGATATTAAACATGGGAAGGGGTATAAGCCTGACAAGTTTCATCTACACTAAATGTGAGGCAAAGAAGTTACACCTAAGCATGTATATGAAGATTTGTGCAAAATAAAATAATTCAACTGCTTCTAAAATTGGATTCCTTTATCCAAAATTTTTGGAATTTGTTACACATAATGCCTTCCATTGGCGGTATACACACTCCATGTTTAAGCCAAATAGAGAGAAATACAAGCAAGTTACAGCCATAAATGTGTTTTCCATTGAAACTAAAGGAAAATGAAAATGATAGTAAAAACAAAAACAACAATTTGATATTTATAAAAATGAAAATGACCGATTCAAATAATGAAAATGAAAAATGAAAATGACATGGGCCCCTGGTACACACCTCTAACACTCACAGGCTACTAAATAGTAGCTCTGAAGGTACTATGGATGTTAACAAATGTGATGGTGGACCGCTTTGGCCTGTGGGCCACCATCACATTTGTTAAGGGGCATCCAGAATCTGCCCCAGAGTTTCTCTGGGTGTTCTAGCAGCTAGCTTGAGCAGAGAACTCCGGAGTCACAGCCTGGGCTGTCCCACCACACCACACTTGGGGAAAGGCCTGCCTGACCAGGCCACAGAGGGCTATCACGTGTGTAGCCCATTGGCCACCACAGACTCTCATCATGGGTGGGGGGTGGGGGAGGCAGGCTGGCTGGCTGCAATGTTTTTGTGGTGACCTGTCACCCCTGGGCCTGGATGCGTGAACATTTGTTCCACAGCCGGACCTGATCCTGACCGGGGTATGAGAGGCATCCTAGTCTGGATAGTGTCGCAATGGCAGACTGCAGCCATCACATATGTTTTCACCGTATGTGACATTTCTACTCTTTACACCACATGTGAATAAGTCTCTATGTCACATAGCATTTTATTTCAAAAATATGAATGCTATTTTGTACAACTGAAACTTTAGAGATATATGAATGTACCCATGAAAAAGTTTGTCAGGGATGCCACATCAACGTATCTTCCAAGGAAGCATACAAAAAGACTTTCTTCAGTGAAAATAAGCTGTAGTTATACATCTCATACCAAAGATAGCCATGGTAGAGCTACTACCATCATATGAAAACATTAGAGTTGGAAGCTAAGAAATTGTTTTATGGAGCATTCTTAACAATTCCCCAAAGCCAGGCCCCTTTGCTGTAGTTCTGCCAGTCAATGTACTTGTATGGTCTTCTCTCCTTTGCAGGGTCACACTGCCAGCTCTGCTTGACCTCACACATACGCCCAAGAGCCCTGATGCAAGCACCAGCGTTCTGGGCTAGAGCAGAAGTAATTCCAAAGGATAAGGTCGCTTGTCTTACTCTGTAAGATGTTTATCAGTTGTTAGTCAGGAATCTCAGGCTTATGCTGCTGGACATAATGGCTTGAAAGTGAAACTGAACTTGCAAGGCAGAATTCTATTTGTTCTGGGAAAATTCCCCTACTAAGAAGGTTTTGCTAAAGACACTCAATTAGAGTCTGAAAAGACTCCTTCCATTTACTATTATGTGCTGGTGCAAGTTATGGCATATACATTGTGCTATTATACCATCCTATTTATATTTATGCACAAAACCCATCTGTGACTAGATGCACGTTCCCTTATCTTGAGGCCACCAAAGAATTTGTAACAAGCTGCTGTAAATTCCAACTGTCTGGTAGCATTTCAGATACTAAGGGAAATTCACTATCTACTTACTCCCATTGTATAGGGGGACATACATTCAGGCAGTGAAGTGCTTTAAATGGATTTTGGAACACTAATACTCATCTTCTTTTTCCACTCTATACGTATCTTGATTATACAGATCTTTTCGGTGTCTGGAAGGATGCTATCTACAACTTCATGAATATAAATACAGGACCTGTCAAACACCCTTTGACTTTGTCTTGCACATCAAATGGGGATATAGAGATTACTGGCAGTAACAAGATGGGACAATTAACAATAAGACTCTGGGAGTCAATTCGCCATCTCCTAGGTTTATAGATAAACAGCAGCCTTCACGCATAATCAAAGGACATTATGGCTTGAAAGGGGAACTGATCTTGTAAGCCAGAGGAGTTATTTGTTCTGGTGGGAAAACTCGCTTACTAAGGATGTTTTGCTGAAGACACTCAAAGACTCTTTCCAGGTACTATGATGGGCTGGTAATATAATCCCACTTTTCCTTTAAAATGTTTGGATCCCCAGCTATTGACTGTTAGACACGTGACTCACTCCATGAGTGAATATTGGGGGCCAGTACCCCAATATCCAAACAACCTCTTAAATTTAGGGGGAATTAGCTGAATTTATTCAAGGTAAAAGAAAGTGTCCATGTGTGTCCACTGGGATCAGTCAGATGACATGATGCACTGCCAGCTGGCTGGAATTTCCCTCCCACCCCCCAACACAGAAAGGGGATACTCTGATACAAAATGAGGGAGATTTATTGACACAGAATTAAGTATGTATTTATTGACACAGAATTAAGAACATAACCAGTTCACCCATGGGCCAATTAGGATGCTACAAGTAATTTTCTATACCCTGCCCGCAAACACAGTTTATATACGTACACAATAATTCACATAGAGGAACCCTCCGGCCTGGTTACCCAGGTGTAAGTGGACGTTGCGAGAGGGAGGGAGGTGAAAAGGGGGAAAATAACCAATATTACCTATCCAGTCCTGTTGAAAAGGGACAGGTGACCCTGTAGATCCAGCGATGTTCGGGGGGGGGAACTGGGCAGACCGGGGGTGTGTGGTCTGGGACAGATCCTTGAGGCAAGTACGCACAGAGTAATCTGCTTGTGTCTGCGTTCAAGAATAACCCAATTTTCTCATGGGGCAAGGGCAGTTAGAGGGTCCTTAGAGGAGGGGCAGGAGGGCTTGCACAAAAGGGGGTGTCAAAGGTGCCTAGGAATCTTTGCACAAAAGGGATCCCAGAGGTATTCAGGAATGCTAGGGCTGAAAGAGAAACCTTTGCGTGATGTTTTGGGGAGAATAAAGCTTTTGAGAATGTCAATGGGAGGCATGGCCGGATGAACAAGAGGGGAAAAGGGAGTTTCTATTAGGGATGGGCGAACGCGGTTCGGTAGTTCGGTGTTCGGCCCGAACTCGGCCTGTTCGGACAACCGAACACGAACACAAACACGAACGCACCAAACGGATCGAACACCGAACACTGAACACCGAAATGGCGAACACACCGAACGGAACCGAACACCGAACTACGAAATGGCCGAACA
>QEPC01014405.1:1505935-1531475 GCA_003113815.1 Sphenodon punctatus | reverse complement strand
CGAACGCGCGAACCACCCGAACACCGAACGGCTGAACACGAACGCACAACCCGATGGCGAGCGAACCGAACGGCCGAACACGAACATACGACCTGCCCGAACAACCGAACACGAACGGCCGAACACAAACGCACCGAACCGAACGGGCGAACACGAACGCGAGGTACGACCGAACGACCGAACAGAAACGCATGAACCGAACGCGGCCGAACCGAACGGCCGAACGCGAACACACGAACCGATCGCGGCCGAACCGAACGGCCGAACATGAACCGCGATCTGTTCGCCCATGCCTAGTTTCTATAGACAGGGGAAGAAGGCTATTCTTAAACAATGTGAAGCTATCAGCCTAACTTGCTTAGAGTTTTAGGCGGCCATAGAGGGCTCATCTCAAAAGTACCTGTTTTTGGTCCATTGTTTACCCAGGAACCTCCCTTGTTCTATTCTCTTATCCCTTCCGACCAGACCGGTTTTGCATGGGACTTTTCTTTCCTTTTTCTTCTTCTTTTTCCTTTCCCCCCTTCTGTTCCCCTGCACCCTTTGACCTGTGTCTCGTGGGGTGCTATCAAGGGGGGGGTGTCTATGGTTTGGGGGGAAATGGTGTCGTTCCTAACACTAACCAACATCTATAGCAAGTAGGGCTAAAATAAATGTAACATTTCATGCTGGTGAAGATTATACTCATATTCATTCCCATGAGCAAAAGGCTGTATGGCTTCATGTGCATGAATATCCAAATTCATCTTCATCATTCTTGTAAAACCGCCAACTTTGTTTTATTTGTTTGCTTCATTACAATAACTTCAGTACTTGTTTAGTATTTGGTACTCTTGCCAAAGTGATCCAAGTACCAAAACCCATTATACTTGGAAGCACAAATCAATCAGAAAAGGAATACCGCTTCTTATTCACTGTTTAAATAGATATGAACATACTGCATTCATTGAACTTGGTATTCCCACTGCAGATTTGATCCAGCCGTAATAGCTAGCATTTAGAAGAAACTGTAGGCAGGTAGAATGTCCGTGTGTTTATTCTCTTTTGATGTGCTTACTTGGTCTGCTTATTGTAATTACAACCTGTTCTCTTTAAATTATAGTAAATGCTGGCTATATAACATGTGGGATGTTTTCCATGCAGAAGACCTCTGAGAGAATGCATATATAACAGCTCTTTCATTATAGGCTACCCAGTGTTTCAGTCAGACCTTGGCCCTTTTCACAGGAGACTCCCCCACTCATCTCCATACACTTTTGCTGCATGGAGATGGGTGGAGGCACCTGTATGAATGCTGCAGGGGATGGGTGGAAGTGCATGCATGTTTCCGCACTACACCCACCTTCACCCATCACCCACCTGCAGAGCAATTGTCTCCAATGCCCAGTGCTCCATGAGTGGAGATGTGTGTGCGCCCATGAGAATGGGCGCATACCCACCTCCACCCACTGTGGCTGCATACCCATCCCCCCACTCACTGGTCCATTTTAAAATGGCCCTTGAGAGGAGTGATGTCAACAAAGGTATTTTTGGTTTTTTTAATGAGCAAGACTGGGAGGATGGGGGCTGTGGCTGCTGAGTGACACAGCTCAGCTGCGGAGCACTCACTCAGGTGGAGTGCATGGTGTGGGATTCTAACTGGCAGATCCCAGCGTGCCTACTGCTGTAGCCACTTTGCACTCCCCTTGCCATGAACCATGGGGGAGAAGGAAGCGCACTAGGCTGGCCTTTGAAATTGGCATGTCCCGGGCATGAGCTCTGGGGAACCAGGATCCCCAGCACTCAAGGCCAGTTCCTGTGACTTGCAAGGCCATGTCCCCAGTCCCCAGTACCTATGAGTGGCAGACTGGTCTGCTGGTTTGGGTGGCCACTATGGGCAGGGGATGGGTGGGCGCCTGTTGCCACAAACTCTTTTAGCTTGCCTCACTTAGCACATTCTAGATTTCTTGGCAGTGTGCCATGAGTGGTCATGAGTGAGTGCTGAGTGGCTAACCAAAGTGCACATTCCCTTGCACCACCTTCAGACAGGCAGTCAGATGAGTGTCTCCTGTGTGGTGGCATCTCATTTAAAACACCCAAAGAGTGGTGACTTGACAGAGGGTCCAATCCAACGTACATGGACACACCAAGTATAGGATTTGGGGACATACCATGCACTTGGGGTATGCACAGCCTGCACTTGGTATACATGCAGTGTGCACTTGGTGCATTCAGTTCCTTGGAATGGCCTCCAACTTAAGAAAGTTCCCAGAAGGAGAACCCAGTTGGAGAAAACAACTAGGGTCTCAGAGAGGGCTGGGTAACTGAGGTCTCTCTAGATCACCAGATTCTGTTGGTCTGGTTTTAAAAAATATGTAGGTGTTCGTGTGTAGGTCAGGCTGATGTATGGTGAAACTCCAAATCATGTGAGAAGGCCTAAGCAATCAAAGTTTAGCTTACCACTAAAGCTTCATGAAATAAATGCAAAAGGAATATGGTTAGAGTGTAGAGAAGAAAGCTACCCACCCACATGCATATGTAGTATAAGTTTATTTAAATCAAACATGTTAACTAGTGACAGGAATCAACCCCATTTATGTATAATTTAGAACACAGCTCTTCTATTTCCAATTCTTTTTCTATTGTACTTCCAGATTTAAGTAGCAACCATTACATGCGCTATTTCTTTATATCTGGCTACTGTGACACAGGTAGCTTCAAAAAATAGGTAATTAAGAGGGCAGGATTCGTTTTTAGTTCAACCTTAAAAATACTAAGACAATCACTGGCATGAAATTATGTTCAGGAGCAAATAACTAGCTTAGGAAAAAATCCCTATATCTGGAAACTACACAGGGCACACAGATGGTACTAATAACAAGCAAAGTATCCAACCCAGAACTCAAGGCCCAAGGAGGAACATAAACTTGAATCAAATTACACAAATACAAGGGAGCCAAAGAATGCAGAACTTTGAATACAAATAATAGAAGTTTAAATTTTATCCTCAGGCTAACAGTGTAACTGACTGAATAACATTGTGACATGGGAGTCGTGAGGTGTGGAAACTACCAAGCAGGATGATGCATTCGAAATGGAGTGTAAATGGAAAATAGATGAGGTAGGAAAGCTAGACAAACAATAGCTACGACAGTCCAGATGTGAGATGACAAGTGCACGGACAAGCATTTGCCAGCTGGCATGGTAAAGTACCATGGTATTAAAAATTGATAATGACATGATACTGTTAAAGAGCCAGGAGAACCAGCAAATAGCCAGATGAGTCCATGTATCTTCAAACTGGGTTGCTAAAGAATTGTCTTCCAGAAAATGAGCACTGGACAAAGTGAGACCAAAGAAGGAAGATTACAGTTTTGTAGAAATCCTCCTTATTCTGAATAGGTCATATATCCCCACACAACTCTCATTTACACTGCATTATTAATTATGAATAATAACAACAATTATTAAATAATATAGCACTTTCAGTGTTCAAAGTGCTTTATAAACCTCATGAGCCAAAACGGGAAGGGCAGGGTATACATTTGAATAAATAAATAATCCTTATCTAGTTCACCATCACAACAACCCTGTTTCATCATGCTGTTCAATACAATGGAAATGCCCACATCTGAACACCTTGCAGTAGGTCATCATTATTCCCATTCTATAGATTGTGAAGCAAAGCTGAAAGTTAGTGACTTCCCCAAGGCCATTCAGAGAGTTCATGGCAAAGATGGAATTTGAGCCCTGGTTTCTCAGGTCCAAGTCCAACACCTTATCTGCTAGGCCAGTAGACTACACTGATTGCACTGTAGAGCAGAGTAGATTGCACTGATTACTAGTAGAGTAGAATCCCCCTTATTTAGAAAGCTCTTTAATCTGGACAAAAAGCATGTCCACCAAGATGCCCAGAAGTCAATATTTCTATTGTATTAAATAGCATGATATAACTTCCCCTCAGGCATCAACAGGCACAATAGCTGGTCTCATGAGACAAAACAAAAAAAGACCACATTAGAGTCATTGGCCTAAATCTGATTGACTGTATTTGCCAACTAAAGTCCTATTATGGAATAAAAACTAATAGGAAAAGGATATAGGGGTGATTCTTGCAGAGGGTGCACACGTACGACCTCTTGCAAAGAGGAATATATATATATATATATATATATATATATATATATATATATACACACACACACATACTGCACTCAGTGCAATAAAGTGGATAGCTCCACAACAAATCTACTGCAAAGACACATGCTCAGAGTGTAAAAAAATGAGACAGTAGCACACATTAACTGTCATTAGCACACAATTCATCTGCCCACCTATTAGGAGGTTGCCAAATGTTCACTCACTTCTGCAATTGGGCAGCTGGTCGGTCGGCTGCTACACAACATATCATCTCAAAAAGGTGGTTGACATAGCATGAACTAAGGCAGGCTCAGCCGGGCTAATGCATGCCCTCCTGTCTGTTTGGTCCCATGCAACCCCTGTGTGTGGCAAGGTCCACCAGCACTGTGGACATGGCCATTATGTCAGCAAGGATCAGGCTTAGAAGCAGCGGCCGCTGGTCAACTGTTAACTGATGGCATGGGCTAGGAGTGAGCAGACCACCTCCCAGCCACTTGTCAGCTGATGGTGCTACCAAGAGAAGTCGCCACCAGCAGGGTGGGAGGGACTGAAGGAGGTCACCCTTGCCTGGGGGTGGCATGTTCCAAAGCTGAGCCCATCCCCACATGGTCCCTCCTTCCTTGCCTCTCACCTTGTAAGGCAGTGGGACCCACTCCTGAAGCAGTAGCAGTGACAAACCTGTGTGTGCAGTGTGTGGCACAGGTACCACCTCTGGAATCTGTCCCTCTGCCAGGTTGGAACACACCATGGCTGGGAAAAGGGGACTGGCCTGCAGGGCACTCTCAGGTTCAAGTCTTCCCAAGCAGAGTGTCTGGTTTCCCTGAACCCTGGACACCAGCCAAGGGGAGCCAGGCAGGGATGACAGCACCTTGAGCTGGGTATGGGGTCACATATGGCTCCAGATGTGATCGCTTTGGCTTGGACTAGTCTAGGAATGGTCTGCTGCTGCCGACCACTTTTCTTGGGCCTGATTCTGTTTTTGGCGGATGCCACTCCTAGACTTGAGTCCTGCTCATGTGTTTGGTTCCTCAGCTCAACCCAGGATATGGGGGCAGTGTGGTAGCTGTTGGGAGACTGCATATGTATTCTGCTTTCTACTCCAGCCCAATGGGTGGCAGATCTGTTGATGCTGCATCAGTTGGGCAGGGGATCCAGCTGACTGCTGTCTTGTATGTTTTCACCCATACAGAGACTCACATAGCACATGTACTACATCAAACATATAATTATAAAAAACCAGAACACAGAACAGGAACCCCTTAGAGAAAAAAATACATTTCCCCCACATCATCCTGAATCTCATCATCTTTTTTCCCATTAATCTTATAAGGAAGATACTCATATGAAGCAATTTCTACCATGTCAACATACCAATTATTTAACAGTGGGCCACAGAGTACTTTTCCAACTTCTAAAGATCAATCTCTTTATACAACCTAGAGCTACTGTAATTCATTCAATAAAGCATTTTGTAGCCACAAGAATTTAAGAAAAAAAATAGAATATAATAATTCTGTTTCATGCAAAAAAGTCATTATATTTTATACAATTTCAACATATTCTCAAAGGTACAGCGTCTGCTTCCCTCTGCAATGGATCTAGCAGGATTTGAACATAGAACCTTCTACATGCAAAGTGACTGTCAGGCCTCAAGACCAAGATGTCTTGATATTTCACCATACTTAATAGCAAGACACAACTGGACCATATGTTAGATTATTAATTTGCTTACATACTACCAAATTTAGGCAAATGTACAGGAGTGAATGCTCATCAAAAATTTTCAATTTTAACCGCATTTTAAAGTCAGAAGCATTTCTTGTTGCACACTAATATATTTAGTCATTTTGTCACGTTTTGATACTCTTTTTATAAAGGAAAGAAGGCTAAGTTTTCCAGCTGAACTAATCATACTGGATTGGGCCTTTTTCTCCTAATCGTATAAAATGAGTTTTACACTTTACTTTGAGGCCAAGCTAGCAAAGCAAGCATTGTAAAATGACAATACATTTATAAATAAAAGAACATGAGACTTTTAGAATATATTAAAATATATGCATAGTTTACTTAAATATAAATAGAGAATATCAGTAGCTTACATAGAATGGTATTGAGAGCCAATCAAAGTTACATGAACTTAAAACATTTCTATTTTAAGAAAAAGCTTCTAAAAGCTTAACATATGCACAATTCATTGGCTCAAAGATATCAAGAATCATATGTTACATATTTCCCAGTCCTTCCCTCTGCCAACATGATGAGAAAGAAATCCAATGGTGTTTGGAATTTCAGTCTAAAGAAAGTTAGGCTGTGTCTCTCTACTTAAACAGTTTGCCAGAAGACTCACATTTCCTGAGGAGTGATGATGCTGACGTCAATTAGCAAGGAGAGACACTGGATTCTAATTGGCTCTCTTAATTCTGAACAAGTAAAGTTTTTAAATAGAAACCTTATATTTTTATCAAAGATAATTGTCAGATTACAGAGAGAATAACCAGAACTTAAAGATTATTTCATCCATTAATTAAATAGATATGTTAGCTAGAAAAAACTAACTAATTCTTCTTCTCAGTCTGGAGAAGTTTTATGACTTGATCATTCGTCATCTAGACAGGTCATAGATAAGATTGCAGACACCAAGGCTGGCCTGGTCAGAGAGGGCCTTTTTATTGCTAGCCACTTTTAGCTAGGTGTCTTTGTTTCCTTGGCAACAGTCAAAAGTTCATTTGGGAAGTTTTTAAAAAAAGACTCATTTGAATGTAGCTGGAGGCTTCAGCTTGAACCAAGCTAATCACAGAAGTTGATTTTAGAAATCAATACTTCAAAATACAAATCCAATGCATTGAAACAAAAAATTAATATATAAAAACTCAAAATTAATACATTAGGAACACAGATGGCCAAAAATATATGCTTATAATGGGAAATACATGACAATTTGCCACTTTTTCACCGATGCCACCCACCCACAAACACCCAGAAACACCCATCGGATGAGTGGGAGGACATCCATGTAAATGTCCACGGGTGGGTGGGAGCGCATGCACGACCCACCTGCCGACACCCACCAACACCCGCCAACACCCACGGAGCAGCCGTGAGGGAGCTGGCACCCATCGTGGGTAGAGGAGGGTGTTCAACACCCAAACAGCTGTGTAAAAACCAAAACACCCACACCCATGCAGAACAGAACGGTGGAGCCCCACTGTGCCGGCACCATGGGGTACGCATGCACTGCCACGCAGAAACGCCCACAGGGCAGGGGGATGCCGGATGTCTGGCCGAGAGCCCGTAAAGGAAGGAGGAACCACAGCATATGCATGCGGGCCCCCATGATGGTGAACAGGAAGGCCCACAAGAAGGCAACAGGAGCTAACGCTGCCCCACGCAGGGGAAGGGGCCAGGTGAGCATGGGGACCCTGAGGAGCCTGAGGGGGGGAGAAGACCCAGCAAGGTGGTGCAGAGGGGGATGTGCCGCAGGCAGAAGGAACAAGGGGGTAGCAGACTGCCGGCAGGGGGCAGTGGGGGGAACGGGTACGGAAACACGCCAGGAAGTAACACGGCACACGTGTCCCAGCACAGGGCAGAGGGTCCACACTGGCCGGCCCCCCACTGCAGTGATAGTGAGGTGAGTGCGAGGGAGCCTCTCCATCCCCCCCGGGAGGGGAGGGCTGTGCCCCAGGCCCAACCACCGGGCCCGGAGACACATGGAAGGGGGAAGCAGCATAACCCAGTCCCCTGTCCCCCTCAGGACAGCTTCCAGACAACAGAGCACCGCACCACCGGGATGACAGCCGAGGAGGGCCTCCAAGACAGCCAGGTGAGCAAAAGGGAACCCCAGGGGGGAGAAGGGGGGCAGGCCCCATGGGTGGGCATGGGGGCAGCAGGAGCTGTAGTAACCCCTATCGCACTACCCCCAACAGGACACAACCACCACCATGGCGACCACATCCACAGGGTGGGCCCCATTCCGCCAAGCTGGTCGGCCCCCCACATGTGGGTCCCAAAAGGGAGAGCCCAGGTCCAGGCAGGAGGTCAGGGACTTTATACATGTGTGGGCATCTGAAAGGGTCCAGCACGACCTGGTGCAAAGTTACAAGACCAGACAGGTCTATGAAGCCATTGCCCAGGAGATGCAGCAGCAGGGGTACACTAGGGATGTAACCCAATGCATGCAGCAGACAAAGGTCTTGAGGTCCGGATATAAAAATATCAGGGAGAATAATCTCAAGTCCAGCCGGGCCATGCGCACAGCCGAGTCCAAGTAGGAACTGGACAGGTTCCTCTACATGGACGGGGACATCATGGCCTCCCACACACATGGCAGCGCCTTTGCCAGGGGCAGGGGCAGGGCCAGCACCCAACCTCCCCTGACAGACCCCACAGAGCAAGGGGGGAGGGTGCCCCTAGCGAGGCCAGCCATGAAGCAGGAGGGGACAGCCCCATTCCACAGGGGGAGGAGGTGCCCCAGGGATCCGAGCGTCAGACCACCACACTCAGCACACACCCACAAGACCCACAGGCCATCCAGCCACAGGGACAGGGGGTGTTCACAGAGCATGCGGAGACCCAGGACAGCCCCCAGGAGGCAAAGGAACAGGGGGGTTGGAGGTGGGATCAGCCGGGACAGAGCCGCTGCGGCTGGGGCCGGGAGCTGGTAAACAGTAATGGTACCCCCTCCCATTGCAGGTCAAGCCAGCCTGGAGGTGCACGAGGTGGAGGAGGAGGAGGAGGAGGAGGGGGGGGGCATGCAGTGCCCCCACCACCGGTGGGCCACCCTCCACAGCGGGGCTCATGGGCCATGGAGGGCCCGGGTGCAGAGAGGGGTGGAGGTACAGTGGGAGGCCACCTGAGGTTGAGCAACCACAAGCAGCAGGGCCCAACAGAGATGGGGTGGGGGGCAGGTGGGAGAGGCTAGTGGACCCACAGAGGCCCCCACGGAACACAGGACATACCCGGGCCCCACCTGCAGTGATCTGCAGTTGGGGGTGATCCCACAAGAGGGCAGGGCAGGGGGGTCCCAATGGGGAGGGCAGAGCGGGGCAGCCACAATATGGGGGCCACTCCACCAGGCACCCCAGAACATGTGGTAGCAGGCAGCGGAGCACAGTGGCCGAGTGCACTAACACTCTGTCCAACCTCTGTCCAGTGTGTGTGTGTGTGTGTGTGTGTGCACGCCCGCATGCCTGCCTGCTTGCATGAGGGGAGCAGCTTCCAGCAGTGTGGAGCGGAACCGGGAGATGCGGGCCAGGAACTGGCACCGGAGGGAGGACCTCATCAGGGAGCTGCTGGCAGAATCGCAATGGTTAGCCGAGGTGCATTCCCGCGAGCTCTCACTAACCAGGGAGCTCATCAGAGGGGAGGGGGACAGGGACCGGGAGATTCTGACTACCATGATGGCCCGGTCCAACACCGAGCACCTCTGGGACAGGCACCAGGTTTCTGCCCTCCAAGGCGAGTAGCAGGCTGGAGGGTCAGGCCGCACAGCTCATGGACCTCATGGGGGAGGCCATGGAGGCCCTGCAGTGTGACCCCCAGCGTGACAGGCCACGCCATGCCATGGAAGGAGGGCCAGAAGCCGACCAACACCATGGTGGCTTCCCACTGGTGCCGGTCCCCCCCCTGCACCTCAGCCACCCGTGGTTCCCCCAGCAGCAACCCTATCCAGGCCTGGTCCATGGGGTCCCCCTTCCCCACATGCGCCAGTTGGACCCGCTTGTGGAGCCGCCTGTCCAGCCTGCACCCCCCTGTGGTTCCGCACCCGCTGCCACCCCGACCCCTCCACCAGAAAGCGATGCCCCCGCCCCAAGACCATGCACCCCAGGACAAGCAACCACCCATTGAGGTTGCTCCACCCATACAGGTAAGGCTTCAGCACCCCGGACCCCCGGTGGTTATGGTGTACAACACCAGGAGGGGGACCCCAATGGGAAACCAGGGAACTGCGTGAGGTGGGACCCCGGTAGGGAACACATTGTGGAACCCATGCTGCGCACACGTGGTACACGGGATGGAGGGACGAGAGGCACTGCCAGGGGCATGTGTACCTGCACGGTGCCACAGAACGTGACTGGGAAGGTGCAGTGATACCATGGGTGGACCATCCCGGGGGGGGATTTCAGGGAGCATCGTCCGGCACATGCTTTGCTCATGTGGGGAGTAGGGGGCTCCCCGGACCCCTATGGGGCACCCAAGTGCCAGTGCACCGACAAGGGACAGAGGTGAGTGCACACGGTGATCCCTTAACCCATTCTTGCTCCTCCAAGCAGGGACCAACAGCAGAAGCCAGTGTGGAGCAGCCAGTGGATGACAGGGAGGCCGGACCATCAGCCTGGAGAGCCCTGAGGTCAGCTGTGGCGAGGGCATGCCAACCAGCGAGCCCCGGTGGTGTGGCCAAGAGGGGGAGAAGCTGGCATAGATGTTGAGTCCTGTCACCTTCCATTGTACATGTCCCCCCCAATAAAGATGTTGTACCTATACCTTGCTGTCGCTTCCAATGTTCAGGGACATGGGGGATGGGGGGTTGTGCGGCATGCAGGGGGGCACTGACAGGTCGGGGGCTCTGTGAACTCCCTGGCCAGCTGGCAGGGCTGGAGGCTAGACCAGTGATGCCTCATGCAGTAGAGGTGATAGGATCAGGTGTGCACTGGACCTGCTCACGTGACCTGGCTTGTGTTGGTCGGCGGGCATGTGTGGGGCCAGCGCAACCTGCGGCCAACAACGAGGGGAGGGCGATTACCACTGGGCAACCCACAGGATCCATTCCCTGGACCCAGTAGGCCACACATGGAATGGAGGGCAAGATGCAGGTAACGGGAGGGCCCTGCAGTTTGAAAGGGGGTCCCAGGCCTACGGACATGTGTGTGGGTCCGGCGCTGGCTGTCGGTCGGCTGCCCAGGCAGCAATGCAGTGGCAGATGCCATCCCTGTTCCCCTCAGAGCTGCGCAGGGCTCCTCCTCCCTGGGCACATTGGTACAGGGGCACTGGTCCAGCTAAGGACACTGGTGCACGGAGCCCAGCAGGGTGCGGCATCGGGCAGATGCCCACCTCACCCATCACACGAGCGCTGCCCTCCTGAGGTTTGCTACCCTCTGCCGCCGTGTCCCCAAGAGGGCAGATCGCCGACTCTGCAGGTGGAGCAGGGTAATCTGCCAGAGCAGCATGTGCAGCAGCAGGAGGCCCGCACCCAGGAGGTGCAGCAGCATGTCCCTGGGCCATGGGTCCTCATCCCCGACAGCATGGTTCTGCTGCTTCCCACTCCCGGCCACACACCACTAGCACATGCTGTGAGCATGGTGCACTATGCTGTCAGGCCTGTGCCCAAGGACCACCCTTCCCTGGTGTCGTGGGAGCTCCTCCATGTGCACCCAGCCGGGTCCGGCTGAGCATCTCCGCGAGCAGGCCGGCCGCATGCCCACCGAGGGGGATGGAACCGCGTGCACCCCTGGGTATCCCTGCCTCTGCAACCACACTGGCATCCCCCCAGCCTGGGTCCACCTTTGCAAGCTTCAGCAGTGCCCCCTGTGGATGCAGTGCCTGGCTCGGCTCCTCACCCTGGCGCAGTTCCCAGCCGTGGCCCCCTTTCTTATCTCAGTAGCTGTGCAGCTTCCCTGCTGACTTGTGTGTGGGTTGCGGAACCCTGTCCACAGTGGGCCTGCCTATCTCTGGTATGTGAGGCCATCTGTGAGTGAGGGTATCCACTCAGTGTGTGCTCGTCCCGTTTGCATTATCCCTCCGTCTTCTGCCTGTTGCTTCCCCAGAGTGGGCCCCACTGCTTCCATGGTGGCCCTTCTGTGGGGCCCTCAACCGGGGATGTTGGACAGCGGTGGTCTCCATGTGCAGACATGCTGTTGGGGGCCCTCTGGCTGAGCCCCGACGTTCAGCTGTTGGTGGGCGTCCCCGCAGTCGGCGGGGGAAGTCTTCCGGTTCCTGTCGCGGTACATATGGATGATGGGTCACCAGGTTGGGGCCCAGGCATGTGAGGTCTGCTCCCTCGAACTTGCCTTTGCCCCCCCAGTGCCAGCCTCCTTGGGGACACCCGTCTGCCATTGTGGTGCCGTGGACCTCTGCAGAGGTCACGGCGGCTCACCTGCTGATGGAGCTACCTGGGTATGGCCTCGCCTTGCTGTCTGCCCCCCCCCCTGTTGCTGCCCTGTATACCGTCAGCCTCCTGCATGCCTTCAGCATCCCGCGCGCACCCTTGGATGTGGGGGCCCTCCTGTGGGACCTGGGCTTGCTGTCCCCCAAGGTTGGTGACCCACTCCGGATCAGGGACTCCACCGCTGCAGAGCTCGCCACCCTTGGATCAGTGAGGGACCTTCCAGTTGTATGGGCTGTGGCCACAGGTGCAGATCCTCTCCTTCCGCACTACCTGGTGGATACTCATATGCGCACCCGAGGCTTCCGAAGGGACCTGTTCACTTGGGAGGGTCTGGTGACAGTGTTGCCACCCCGGGAGCACTCACCGGAACATCCATGAGCAGTCCCTAACCGCCACCCGCTTGCTGCCACCCTGGTGCCCGGGATGGTGTATAGCCCCCCCTCATGCCTCCAAGTGGGCTATGCGCTGCCTTCTGCTTCGCTGCTGGCTGCAGCCTGGAGTCCCTGGACACCATTGCCCCCTCTGTGTGACCACTGACCCTTCCCACTGGCGCTTCCCAGGTGCCCTCACCCGCCCTGCGCAGGCGTTCCTGTGCCCTCCTGTTGTACCTCTTGTGCCTGGCCACGGGTGCCCCAGCGCCCCCCCTTCTCTGCCTCTCTGTGCTTGGGGGCTCGCTTTCCCCAGCACCAATAAAGGAATGCTATTCTGTGATGTCCTATCCTGCCTTGATTCTGTTGCTGCTGTGGTGGCTGGGTGCCCCTTCCCCTTTGGTGGCTCTCCTGCCCCCAACCGTGTGGTTGTGTGCAGGGGGTGTTCTTGGTGCTTACTGGGGGTCTCCAGGCCTGTGGGGTGGACACCGGCTGTGAGGTGTGTGTTCCCCTGGATGCCTCCCTGCTGGGTGCTGCCACCTGGGGTTGCTCCTGGGGTGGTATTGGGGATGGGTGGTCATCCAGGCACCCCCTGGCCTCGCCTATGTGTTGGTGTGCCCATACCCCTCCCCTCCACTCCCCTCTGCTGTCATCCCCTGTTGGTGCGGCCCATCAGTGGTGGTGGCAATGGATGGGTGGTGGCACCGTGGGCGTTGTATAGCTGAGCGTGAGTAAGGGTTGTACTGTCCCCGGGATTTGGCCCCTCCGATCCCCCTTGCTGCAGAGGTGCAGGTTGTCTTCCGGGTGGTGGCACTCTGTGTGTGGGACATGTTCCCCTGGTGGTGTCACTGCCCCCGGCCCTCCCAGGGCCCATAGGTGGGGGTGTTCCCCAGTGCCCTGTCCCTTCTCTCCTGCAGTTACTGTTGTCGTGCTGCTGGTTATCCTGCATCTGGAGGCTATGGTCCTGCAACTGGAGCAGGTGGCCTGGGACATGTGGGTGGCGGGGCGGTGTTCAATGGCATCTGTGAGTGTGCTGCCACTTTGCTGGGCCCTGTGCCTGTGTCCCTCTGTGGGGGGTTCTGTTCCTGGGTGCCCGCGGCCCATTCTGATGGCTGTCTCCTCTCCCTCTGTTCCCTTTAGTGCAAGCCATGATCACGGAGAAGACCTAGGAGTAGGGGGAGCTGGTGGAGATCCTCCTGCTCATCCTGGAGCGGCTGCACCGGCTGCACCGCACGCAGGCCGAGCGCTGGCGCCGGACGCGGGGTCGCTGGCCGTATTGACCAGGGTTCTGCCCTGGGCCTGCATCTGCTGGAGCATTTCCCCCTAGTTCTGTTGTGCCGTCCCCCTCCCTGCCATGTTGTTTGTTGTTGCCCCCTGTTGCTAGTTCCCCGTAGTTTAATAAAGGCTTGTGTGTTCCTTTCCTGGTGTGTTGGTGTTGTGCTTTGCTGTGACCTCTCCCCTTGTGAGGATGCCTCTAGGTGTGTGGGGGGGGTTGCCTGTGTCATGTGTGTCCCTTCCCCCCCTTTCTTTGCCCCCCGTGGGCAGTGTGCCCTTCCCTGTGTGCTTCTGCTGCCCGCTGTGTGTGTGCGGCTCTGCTGTGGGTGTGTGTTGGGGAGGGAAGGCCTGGTGCCGGGCGGTCTGGGGTCTGTGCTGGGGCTGTGTGGAGCCGGCTCCTTTGTAGCAGCTGTCATCCTCCCCTCTCCCTCCCACCCCACCTGCACGGGTCCTGGTGGCTGGGGAGGCAGGCCGCATTGGGCGTCTTCGTTTGCCCTTGGTCAGCCATGTTGTGCTGTCACTGTGCCGGGCAGGGCTTCTCCGCTGTTCCCATTCCTGTCCGTCCATGTACTTGCACGGGTGTTTGCCGGGTGTTTCCCGGGATGGGTGTTTGGGCGCTGGGTGTTTGCGGGGCCCTCCCCTTTCCTTCCCACAACCCCCTGCAGCACTGTCCGTGTAAATGTCTCCCTGCTTGGCACCACCAGGTGTTCATTGGGTGTGCTCACCCACCCATCCACACCCATCTTCACCCAACTCCACCCATCGGCGCTGCTGTGCCGTCCGTGTAAAAAAGGCCATTGTCACCCACCCACAAAAGGAGGCTACAGACACCAAATTTGGGGTAAAAGTTACTGACCACAACCCTTTATTAACCAAGGAAATAGGAAATATGAGTAAAAATGGGGGGGGGGAGGGAGACAATTCAAACCAAAACATACCCAGAACCATACACCTTTTCCATCCAACATGTCCACTGTCTCAGCTCACTACGAGTCCATACAGACAGGCAGGTGTTCTCAGGGGCCACTCTGTCTCTGTGGAATGCCCTCCAAGTGAAAATTCATCTCAGCCCGAAATTTCTTGCCTTCCATCGACAATGTAAAACCTGGATCTTCCATCAGGCATTTGGCAAGGGTAAGAGGGAGGGTGGAATGGGCTAGTGGGTTTGAGTTGGGTATGCATATTTTGCACAGAACTGGGTTTAGTATTGTTTTATAATGTATATCATATTACTGATTAATGATTAATGATTATTATTATTATTATTATTATTATTATTATGTTTTAATGTTTTATGTGTTATGGAAACCACCCTGATACACCATTAGGTGAGAAGGGCAGGGTAAAAGTGTAAATAAATAAATAAATAAATAAATAATCCCAAATGAATTCTCCCAATCCATTTCCATGCCAGTCGCAAAATTATCTATTTTCAAGATAACCCCATAGACCATTTTTAAATGAGCATGGTTTCTCCTGCAGTTTAAACATGAGGCTCTGAGAGGAGGCTTTTGATGCTCTTCCATAAACTGGAAATTGCCCGGGTGCCATTAGAAACAGTGGCGCAGCGTGACTCCTGGGTGTTTTGAGACACAGCATAGATAAGACCATGATTTCGAGGTCTTATCTACTCCGCATCTCAAAACACCCAGGAGTTGCATGGTGCTGCTGTTTCTAATAGTGCCCATGCAACATCTGGTTCATGGAGGAATGTTTAAAGCTGGTTTCCCAATGTCGCATGTTTAAACTGAAGGAGAAATTCCACTCATATAAAAACGGTCTTAGGCATTTGTTTTGAACTATTGGTCTTCTTCGATCTTTACCTTCAGGTCTCACATATATAAAAAGTGCCATTAACATCAGTCCCTAATGGAACGAATTATTCCAGGGGTCAACTACTTCCAGTAGTTTTTCCTTGCAGTTTGTTCTGAAGTTCATTGCTTCCTTGTAACACCTTTCAAGTTACTGTCATACCACTCCATAATGTCATCTGTCCTGGGCAACCTGAGTCTAAATCTCCTACCCTCCATTACAAGACCACAGACTAGCGCAAATGGTCTTTCGTCATCCAGCAGATGTGTCCAAACACTTGCTGTCCACTTGATTTCCCAGCTTTTTTCTGAAGGAAGGTTGTTCCTTCCCTTCCAACCAATGCTGTATAAAATGTATTGTATTCAATACTGTCATTGTGAATTGGTTTACCTCTCAAATACAGTCACAATCCTGATCAGGCTGGCCAGATTAGGTCTTTAATCTTTCCCTTTCCTGGTCTACAAGTTTAAGATCCAGTCCTTTCTAGCAAGTTAAAACTTTTAAATCTTCAGGGTTCCATTGTGTAGGCTAACACCTATATTTTATAACTGGTTAAAATATATAAATAATTTATTTTTCCGGTTTTTTTGTCAAATAAAAACTGAGAACCTGGAATGCTCACCTATCCTCACTAAAGACCATTTTTACCAAGCAAGGACACTCAAGCAGAGAAGTGGACCACATAATAGAATGGACCATCCAAATACCCCGTAACAACCTACTACAATACAAGAAGAAGGAACCCTCCAACCGCACTCCTCTAGTCCTCACCTACCACCCCAAACTAGAACCCATACGTAACATCATAAAACAACTTCAACCTATACTTGAATAGGACCCCACCATAAAAGAGGCTTTTCCTGACCCCCCTCTTCTGGCCTTCAAACAACCCCTCAACCTCGCCCAAGTTATCATCCACAGCAAACTACCCAACACCAAGCACAGCCCCACTCTCACAGGAACAAAACAATGCCGGGACAAAAGATTCAAGACTTGTGCACACATCTCTGCTGTTAACAACATCCCGACACCCTGTGGTAAACCATTCCAAATACAAGGAAGTTACAACTGCAAGTCCAATGACCTGGTCTACCTCGTCCAGTGGTCCAAATGCCTCCACAGGAACTATGTAGGGGAAACCCACCAGCCCCTACACAAACGCATGAATTCCCACAGGAAGATGATTATGGACCAAAACACAGACTCTACTGTTGGCATCCACTTCTCCCAGGATGACCACTCCTTCTCTGATCTCTCCATCCTTGTCCTGAAAGGCAGCTTCCACAACACTTCCAAACACTTCCTGGGAACAAAAATTCATCAGCCTGCTGGATACAAGAAACAATGAACTTAACCGGGACATTGGCTTCACAAGCCACTACAGAAATTTACAAGCTTAAACCTGTCCATTTGCAGCCCATCATTTATACTATCACAGGCACCTTTAACTCCTCCCTCCCCATTCCAGGCACCCTCTCAATGACTTACCCACCCCTTTACATTGGATTTGTCCCACCCTACATCCTCTAAACTATCTTCTCACACTCACAGGCACCTTACTCCCCTCCACTCCCCTTTCCAGGCACCCTCTCAATGACTTGCCCCATATTACCACACCTACTCCCTTACAAATGCATACTTCTTCCCCCACCCCTCTCTGTCCTTAGCCTCCCATGATGTAATGCTCCCCAACCTCTGCATATAACCCCCATGCCTCACTTTGCTCAGTGTACAGCTTGGATTTCTGACTTGCCTGACGAAGGAGCCTGTGAGGTCTGAAAGCTTGCAAACCTCCACCAACCTAAGTTGGTGCAATAAAAGATCTCTCTACACTACTTTGTCTCTACATCAAATAAAAATACAGAGAAATGTTTGTGTGTGTGTGCGCGTGCAATCATATAGAAAACAGAAAAACAAGATATTGTGCCTGAGCAACTTAGCATGTAAAACAAAATGAATTTGAGTCAGCAGACACAGGGAATATAACTGCTGAGCCCTGATTCGCTTCCTTCCATTAGTTTCTCCTATCAAGTAAACGGAAGTTTAAATTACCAACTTCAAAGTTTAATTTATTTTTCCAAGCCAAGCAGTTAACCATATTTATAGAGCCTTGTCTCTAGTTGAGAGCGAAAATGCTGATAAAGGCACCAAACAGAGGAGAGGGGGAAAAATTAGAGGGACAAGAAATTACATTTAACAAGCTGATGAAGAACAATTTTTAAATGTGTAGAAATATCTCTGATGCACCATTAATTGTCCATTAGCGCTATCTTTTAGTCCACTTAACCCTTTTTCAACTTCAGATTATTAGAGAAGCACATGGCAGTTTACACAGTAGTTATGCAAGTGAAATTGCTATTTTCTTACAGTGTGATCATTTATTTGTATATCCTAGGAGTATCGTAAGTGTTAAAACTTTATGTATGGCAACGTTAGTATAGGGATTGCAGTGTTCATTAGGGGTGGGAATATCAGTATCAGATAAATCCCAAACACCCAATAATCAGGTGTATCAGATTAATCCAATAATCTGATATTTACTGGTATCGGCATACCGGATTTTTAACATTGGCCGCTTTACCTGTTTTTTTACATTGCGGTCATTGAAGTCAATGGTCGCAATGTAAAAAAATCCAGTAAAGCAGTCAAAGTTAAAAATCCGGTATGCCGATACCAGTAAATCCAATACCGGGAGATCCAATACCGGTAAATCTGGTATCAGGTATTCTACCCGGTGTTCCATCCCTAATGTTCATACATCTGGATCTTGACCTTCTTCAGTCAGACACAACTATCACGGCCTTTTTACATGGGTAGCAGTGAGTGGGGATGGGTGTGCACCAGTTCCCATGTGGGCACACCCACCTCCCCCCAGGGAGCCTCTTCTGGTTTGCCAGATGTCTCCATGGGTGGGTGATGGGAGGAGATGGGTGGAGATGGCTGTACGTCGAGAGCGTGCACACACACCTACCCACTACCCGTGCTGTTAGCACAAATGAACACTCATTCCCCCCACCCACCACCGCGGTGTTTACACGGACACCGCCCTACATCGCACACCCTCCCGCACACACGGGGAGGGGGCATACATGTAAAAACAGTCTCAATGACATCTATAAGGCAGAACCAGATCCATATGAATACCCTATTTATGATTTCTAGATTTGTTTTAGCCACACTCTTAGTAGGGATGTGCGAATGTGGTTCAGAAGTTTGGGGTTCGGCCCAAACTCGGGGTGTTTGGCCCGTTCGCAAATACCCTGAATCCGAACTGCCCCCCGCCCAAACCGGCCAAACAAAGTTTGGGTTCCAAACCTGTTCAGGCAGGGGCAGGGAGGAACCTGGTTTTCCCTCACCTCTCCCCCTTCCAGGCTGCGCAGGTGGAAGGGGTGCCAGGGAGCACTGCCCCCCCCCTGCCCAGTCTTGTAAAAAAGATTTTTAACTCCCCCACCCCAGGGATCATCCTACCTGGTGGTGCCGGGGCTCCAGCCCTGGATCCGGCAGTGGTGGGTCCGGCGGTGGGTCCAGTGGCAGCAGCGCTCCAGAGCACTTCAAGCCACTACTAGGCATACTGGGTCAAACCAGAAGGCCTAGTAGAGGTCTGACTGCCACTGGACCTGCTGCCGCTGCCACCACCGGACCCAAGGCCAGAGTCCCAGCACCACCAGATAGGTCAGGCTCTGGGTCTGGCAGCAGCTGCGCCAGCAGCAGCAGGTCTAGCAGTTTTGGTGGCGGCGGCACTCCGGAGTGCTTCAGGCCGCTACTAGGCCTTCCGGTTTGACCCAGAAGGCCTAGTAGCTGCCTGAAATGCTCCGGAGTGCCGCCACCACAAGCTCTGCTGCTGGACCCGCCACTGCCGGACCCGCCGCTGCCGGACCCGGAGCCCCAGCACCACCAGGTAGGGCAATCCCTGGGGTGGGGGGATTTAAACAATTTTTTTATAAGGCTGGGCAGGGTGGGAGGTGCTCCCCTGCACCCCTTCCACCCACGCAGCCTGGATGGGGGAGGGAAAACCAGCCCCCCCGAACCCGTTTGGGATGAACAGGCCGAACGAATGGTTTCAGGTTCGGCCGAACACCGAACCCCCCCGGTGTTTGCACATCCCTAACACTTACTGAGATATTAAATGCCCTTCTGCATCATTGACGTTCTTTGTTTTATATCTTAAGTTTTCGCAAAAATCCTTACATGATTGAGTAGTGATGATGGTTGTCCAGCCATGTTACCTGGAAGACATAGGGACCCCTCTTACTGATGTAATCCACAGCAAGGGATCCAAGAGCACCCTGAGTCTGTGAGCCTAAGTAACCAAAGGAGGCTATAATGGACTAGTCACTTTCCATATCTCCAAAATAATAGGGTTAGGGTTGGGCGGAATTGGGTGGGGAATTGGAGAAAGGGTTGTGGTGGGAGGTTATTATTGTTTTTTGTTGCTTTTAAGCTGACCAGAGTCTTTATGGGAAGGGCAGTATAAAAATTTGAATAATAATATAAATAGTGTCCAGTTAAGTGGTGCAATTATAAAAGGGTGAACTACTCTAAGTGCTTGTTCTTACATTCTCCCAATGGAGTCTGTGCTGAATAGACATGACAGTGCAGATACTGATACCAAAAATAAAATCTTAGTTTGAAATGATACCGATAATGACAAGGCTAATTAATGATAATTAATGAGTCATTAATGACTCATTAATGATAATGAGAAGGCTGCAACCTTTTTTTATCAGCTTCAGATCTGGCCATGATTGTTCATTCCTTTGTAACCATGAGGCTAGACTACTGTCGCGCTCTACGTGGAGCTGTCCTTCATGACTGTTTGAAGCTGCAGTTGGTGCAGAATGCAGTGGCCAGTCTTCTCTTGGGGGCGGGGGTGGGAGGGTGGGGTTGCTCCAGAGTCTGCATGACTGCCAATAACTTTCTGGGCACAATTCAAGGTGTCCATTTTGACCTATAAAATACTAGAAGCTTGGGCTCCAGTTATGTGAAAAAATGTCCTGTTGCAACCTTTGAGGTCAGCCGGGAGTGCCCTTTTGCAGGTACCATCTACATGTGAAGTTTCTACAGCCAGAGCACGCAGAGAGGTGTTCTCGGTGTCTACCCCAAAATTATGGAACTCCTTCCTCTTGGAGGTTCATCTAAGCCTGAACTGCTTCATCTTCAGTAAATGATGTAAGAAGTTTTTAATATGGTCAGGCATTTGGCAGGTAAGGGTAGAGGTGGGCGGGATTGGATTGGGGGCTGGAGAAAGGGTTGTGGAGGGAGGTTAAGGGGAATTATTTTATTGATTGTAAAACTTTTATTAATGTTTTTATTGTTTGTAAGCTGAGCAGAGCCTTTATGGGAAGGGCATTTAAATAAAAATAATAAAAATAAAAAGTGTCAAGTTAAGTGGTGCAAATATCTCTTACTACAGGATTATGTTATTTCCTGTTCTTACTACTGATGTTTTTTTTAATCTACAGATGTTCATTCTAGTCCCTTTACTTGTGGAAAGTTCCTGCAAATGACAGCCCCCTTCTCCAAATTAGGCTCAAACTTACACTTCTTTCTCCCCCAAAGTTCTTTAATTAACAGTGCACAATTCCCCAAGTGAAAAATGTGTCTCAGATGCAAAGATTCTTGACTATTCATCAGCAGTGACCTTGAAATGATGGCATTTGGGACTCAGGAATCGTTGCTTTTGATTCAGCACTAGCAGAGAGACAGGTTATGTGAAGACAGTTTGTGAGGCGTGAAGACCCATGCTGAACAGCTCTGCCCTGTCATGGCTATTCAGCACAGACTCTGTTGGGAGAATGGAAGAATGAGCATTTAGGGAACTTTGTCCTTTCAGAGTCTCACTTTGGAGATATGGAGGGCAACCCGTCCATTACAATTCTGCATGTGCTGTACCATGTGCTCTTGAGAAGGAAGCAGGCTGTACTCACTGACCTAAATTAGATCCTGCATGTTTAGCAGGAAAAAGTAGCTGAGTTCACTCAACCCACACTACAAATCACTTGAATTAGTAGGTGGTTTAATATATATAAAATGGAAACATGTTGGACCTAAAAATATGGAAATGAGTTCATCGAGAAAAGTACCTACTCAGATGCCTGATCGGAAAAGGTGCCTGGGAATCAGCTGGAACTTCCTTTGTTTTTATGGACAGTGTTGGGGCTCCAGCACATGCTTTGCTGCTACTCCCATTTCTCTTTTTGACCAATGCCTTATTCCAAAAGTATTCCCACTGATTGCTTGAGCAACAAGGAACAACTCAGCATGAGTTAGTGCAGAAAAATACTGCAGGAATATAGCCATTCATTTGGCCACTATCTTACTGCAAATTACCTGCTCAGCTGTAAAAATGATTGACTAAGACTACTTGGCTATTTGGCTCTTAAGATTGGAGTTGCTGAGGAATTTATGTAAGAGATACATGATCTTAACTGAGGGAAATCCACAAGCACCTACTGTTTCAAAAGCAGTAGTTTATTTGAAATGTAAGGCAGAGATCTTACAAAACAAATCTGACAAAGTGTTTAGATAAAATCTTAATGATTCCCTCCCCTACAAGTTTTGGACGAGCTATGGGAAGGTACAAGTGTTCCCGATCTGCAGGGAAATACCAACAGGAGCACTTGTGAGTTCTTGTCAGTAATTTGTCAGTCTCTGGTGATTCTGCACTTCTACCATTGTCAATTTTGGCATCTGTGATTTTCTATCATTTTCTGTAAATTTTAATCACTTTCTGGTATTTTTAATCACTTCCCAGCATTTTTATGTCATTTTCCAGCATTTTCATATTTTTTGGTGTCATTTTCATCATTTCGGTCACTGTGTCACTTTCTGGGACCTTTTACAACAGTTATTTGACAGTTTTATGGCAATTTACAGCACTTCCCTGGATGTTAGCTGGCACTTTTGTGTCTTCATAGCCCCTGGGAATGCAGGGGGGTGTACACAAGGCTTGGGATCAGCCCTGTAGCAGCGCTGTTCAATTTGCAAAAAACAACAAATAGCAAAAACAGTGGAAAAGCCAGTAAGATTACGCATTCTGAGAACGAAGACGAGTAAACAGTTTCCTTTGGAAACAGCATTCATTGCAATTCATTGTTTCAGGTGTAAAAGGTATGACCTTCTCCTACTGGCACCTCTTTTTACAGGCAGAATGTCTGGGCCAGGACTATCAGCATCAGTGTCAAAAAAGAATATTTGAGTACTGATAGGTGTGAGGAGTATTACTGTTTCACAACCCACTTCGCCCAGTCTGCTTCTGTAACTATGAATTCATGTGGTTCCCTCTTTGAAAGAGTCGCTGGGTCTGCCTTTTACTTTCTTGGCTGCTTATTATGTTGGAGTTCCTTATCTCCGCTTCTTATACCACCTCTGAGTACAAAAACTGATTTTTATGACAATTCATTTGCTTGTTGTGAAAATTATGATGATGTCATAAACAGGGGATTATGACTTCAGGCTTGGAATAATCAGAAGTAGCAGATGGACTCTTGAGAAACAAAGATTCTCTTTTCATGCAAATGTGCTTAGTAATAAAGAGCAACGGAAGGGAAATACAGAAAAAATATATAATGCAGACATGGAATGTCTTATAAATGTGTTTTTGAAAGTCTGCTGCTCTTTAACCAAAGTAGAATAGAGTTGGGTCTAGAGTAATTACACAATTCACTATAATTACTAACAACATTTTATAGAATACAAAATATCGGTATCAGTTAAACTATACAGTACAGTCTTCGGCTTACGCACTATATACTATAGATTTTTGTAAATAGAACACAAAAACAAGCTCTACACACAAGTATGTGAAAGAAATCTTCACTAGTCCATAAAGCATTTCATGTTTTTAAGGTTAAAATTAAACACATAATGGATTTCCAGTGCAAAGATTGTGATCAGTCAAAACACAGCTATATACAGAACTTGAAAATGCTGTAAAAATATTCACCTATGTTGAAATTAATGACTCATTATTTGACACCTGTACCTCCCCACCCCATTATCTTAGAACATTTCTAGATGCGACTTAGGCACCTTTCACATGGGCTTCGGCGTGGGGGTGTGTGTGTGAGTGAGCGGTCCTTGGGGGTGCATTCCCATGGGCCGTGCTCCACCCACTTCCATGCACAGAGCATCAGGCATTGGCGCCCATTGCTCCGTGCATGGGTAATGGGTGGAGCATGGGAGTGTGCACGCACCCCCACCACCCACCCATCCCCTTCACACCTGCTGCGGTGTTCACATTGCCGTTGCCCTCACCTGCAAATGTGTGCATAGGCGGGGGGGGGGGCACTTGTGTGAAAAAGGGCCTTAGTCTGTGATCCTCAAAGTAAGCTTGTAGCAGGGTCAGGCCTTGGGTATGCCTAACCCTTTAACAGAAGCCTCTGAATTCAGTAGGTGAGGTTTTTAAGTAGCTAAAAAGCACCAGCTGAGACTGGGTTGGTCTGAGCCAACCCAAAAGCCCTTAAGAGTAGGGGTGTGCATGTCATTTTTGTTATTACAATAACAATAATAAAAATTGAAAATTTTGTTATTGTTATTACAGGGTACTTTCAGACATGACGCTAACCACTCTTTAACCAACCTTGGTGGTTATTTATGCATGCTGCAGGGCTGTATTGGTGCCCTATGCAGCCCTGTCAACATGCATAAATAGCCACCAAGGGTGGTTAAAGGGTGGTTAGCGTCATGTCTGAAAGTACCCACAATAATGAAAACAACAACAAATAATAATGAAAATAGAAATGGGAACGGCATTTTATTTTTGAAATAAAGAGAGAAAACTAAAAACATATTTCTGGCTATAACGTTTTTGTTTCTAATTCAATTCTGATGGAACTTGGAGAGAATGTACTGTCAATGGAGGGCACTATATGTCCCAAACTTTGAAATGATTAGATAAAGGAAAAAGTTTTTGGAAGCAATGGAATGTTGTGATTTTAAGAAAAGCTCCATACACATTCAGGGCTACAGCATCTTTATTTTCCATCCAATTTATATTAACCCTATGCATATTATGTCGCTCCACACTTTTAATACATCTACTAATTTTCAGAAAGATTGGCTAAAGGGTCCTGATGGTATAAGACATTAACGTGAAAATACATTTCCAGCTGTAACATTTGTATATTCCATTATGTTTACAAGGTATTTGGCAGGAATGTACCACATATCTCCCCTGTCATATATACCAAACTACAGGAAAAATTGATAAAGGGAACCAATTTTATAAGCAATGAATGTTGTCCCTGTGAAGACCATTATTCAGATAAATAGCAGCACATGCACTGCTAGTCAGAGGCGGGCACCCTGCATGGCAGGGGGAGGGAGGATGTAGGAGGGAGGATGTGGAGCAACTCAAAAGACTGACAAACACATTCACTGGTCAAACACATTACTGCATGCTTCTAGCTTTGCAGGACCAATTGGTAGTGGCTTTGAGGTGGGCATAGGGGGCGGCCCTGTGGTGGGCATAAGGGACATAACTGGGACTTTGGGGACAGCATACCAGCTATCAGGAGACATAGTTTACACATACAGGCTGGCCAATTATCATCACAATCACATCCTACAGCACTGTGACAGATGACATCAGAGAATCTCTATTTGCTCTTTCCTAAACAGATGCTTCTGACTTCCCAGTAACAAGTGAGGGAGAGATGTTGGGATGGTCACAGCACAGAATGAGGATATTTGGTTGACCTTTCTGCTGGCCAATTGGCATCACAAACCGATCTTATACCACAGTGACACGTAAGAGAATCCCTGGCATAGACTCCTTCTCTGCATATGCTGTGAAGGCATATAGAATTGGGACCCTTTATCACATCTTTCTGATATTTGGCAGAGATGATCATGAAAGTGTGATATA
>QEPC01014405.1:1465814-1505462 GCA_003113815.1 Sphenodon punctatus | reverse complement strand
GGGGGGGGGGGGGAGGGAGGGACGACCAAGAGAAGGTCCAGGAAGGCTCGAGCCTGGGGAAAGGCTTTAAGGGTTAACAAGCTGATTACTGGCTGCAAAAGAGGACTGTGCCTGGCCAGAAGGGACCCGGAGGTAAATCTATAGGGTAGCTATCTGGCCTATAGGAGGCCGGAGTGGGAAGCTACCTGGATTTATATGGACTCTGTATATGGTAAAGAATTGAGCAAGCCGTAAGATAATATAGCACGGCTTTAATTGAGTATCCCGCCTGGGATGGGTTCTTGGGGATGGATCTGACCGATACTTACCCCTCAGGGGCCCTGCCCTGTTAAAAAGTAGTTTGAGGATAAGGGCCTTAGTATTAAAAAGAATGTTTAAAAAGAAAAAAAAAGAGTTTTGTTTGGTTTTTCCTATGCAATTGCACATAAGTGTGTTTCTGCAGTATTTCTGTAGCCATTTTGAAAGTTGAGTCTGGGAATTGGAAGATCTAGGTTCATGTTAAAATCATGGGCAGTGTTTAACTCTGGATGTCTTTAAACGTAATGTGAATCAGATGGCAAATTACCCCAGCATGTGTTTGAGCGTTGCATGTAAGCAGCATAATGATTTGAACGTTGTTTTGTCCTTGTGTTGGACTCCCTGTAATCCCAGGATGTGAACACAATTGCATTGCTCTCTCAATGCACATGTTCCCCGAGAACCCGTTGCGAGTGTTATGTTTAAATATATTGAGAGGTGCGATTGCAGCAACTTCCAGTTATCGGATCAATAGAGTACTGTGTTTTCTGGAGGGAACTAAGGTCTGCTCCTTCCTAACCATCTCTATCCTCATGAAGCACAAGCATTATTTCCCTCAATGGGAATAACATAAATAAAGATGCCAGGTGAAAGGAAGTTTTAAACTCCGGTTTTAAATTTGTGTATTTATGAAAGAACTCCTGAAATTACCTCCTGCTGCAATGCTGTTTGCATTTCCCTCATGACAGCAAGCTCTGCAAGGGACATTAGTAGCTGCTCTGCAAGACAAAGCACAGAAGAAAGTGTTTTCAAAACTGCTTAGAAATCCCATCCATTGGAGGCTGCACCTGCATTCTGAGGCAAGAACCCCCTTTGCCTCCATAATTGGGTGCATGTTTAAACATAGGGCGCTTCTGAACACGGGGTACAATCAGTGTCATGGCAATCTCCCAACACAGTTTGAGACACACTTAACGTTACATTTAAAGACATCCTCTGTGTTCAGCGCCCGAGCACAGTGGAGCACAATTCTTTGCAGGGTCTTTCCAGTGGTGGTGTAATACAATTATAACCAATAATTATATGGCGTCTAGGATGAAGTCAGTTCATCTATATTTGGAATAGTAAGAAACAAATGTTAAACATTTTTGATTCTTTAAATTTATATTTGCTTAGAATACAGGAAGTATTTTGCAAGACAACAAGCAGCAAGTAGTTAGCATAATACACTCAAACTAATAAAGCCTTGTTTCCTAAGGAGAGGGAGAGGGACAATACTCCTTGTAAATGAGTGGGATTTTTCAGATTCAAAAAACCACATCAATGGGTATTTTCAGACGTTACATGGTCAATGTCAACCACAGTCAATTCCCTGTGTTGGCTTGGACCATGTAACATCTGTTGGGGGGAACGAATGTTCCCCCCCACGTTACCATGGTGGGGAATCACATTCACCATGCGAGCGGCCGCAGCGGCGGGACCGGGGGCCGTCACGTGGTGAAGGCGATTCCCTGCTGTGGTGACCCCCGCCATCACGTCTGGACGGCGGCCATGGCCCGGATTCCCCACAGGGATTCCGGACCGTGGCCATAGCGGGAAAGTGTTGCAGCGGCATTGGCCGCGGTAACCGCCCATCTCCCCAGAGGGCGGGTGGCGGGGAGCGTGGAGGGGGCGGGGCTGTGCGACCACACGTTGCGCCGCATGGCCCCACCCCCTCCCCGATTCCCCGCCGGGATCCCCCGGCATGTCTGTTAGGGTGTTACGGGTCATCCCGGTGGGGGATGAATTCATTGATTTCGTGATGGGGCCAATCGGCCCCGTCACATCTGAAAACACCCTCTTCCAGGAGCACCTATTGTTTTGAAAAATCTCTAGTTTGAAAAATTCTTAGTTCCTTTTAGGTTTTGTAACTCTACAGAATTTGGTTGGAATTGGCCAAAAAGATTTCAAACTTAGGTAGAGAACGTTTGGCTTCTGGGTAATTTTATTTATTTATTTATTTGCATTTATACCCTGCCCCTCCTGAAACAGCTCGGGCCAGCTAACAATATCCAAGATCCCTTTACCCAAATTTTATGTTTGGATTTTTTTATCCAAATTCTGAAATTTGGAAGGGATGATCCTTTTGGGGAGGGGAACTACTTGTTCAAATTGCATTCGAATTGGATGGAAAACAAAGATGTTACAGCTGGAAATGTGTCTGCAAACCATGAAATATTAAATTGCTTATAAAATCAGGACCCTTTATTCAATCTTTCTGAAATTTGTCATGGATGATGCCTTGAATGAGGGTCAAAATAAGTCCAAATTCCAAATTGGATGGAAAACAAAGACAGAGCTGGATATGTGCACACAAACCATGATATTAAATGCTTATAAAATTGGGACCCTTAATCCAAACTTCATGATAATTCACAGGAATGATGTCTGTTATGAGGGGTACAAGCCGTCATAATTTCATAAACATTGGATGAAATATGAAGATGTTACAGCCAGAAATAGATCTCCTGTTGAAACTAATGGAAAACAAAAATGAAACAATTCAAAAAATGAAAATTGTAATAATGGAAAGAAAAAAACAGCAAAAAAAACCCAAAACAGTTGGGTCCCTGGTGCTCACCCCTATTCCTCAGCTCTTAAATATTTTGATCCCTGGCGATGATCAACTGAATTTTAGTGATCTTCCATGACCTCAAATTCTACTCTTCCACTCTTCCTTCTTTAAATCAGATGGCAGTTGTTTTAAGGGATGATTGGGCAGTGAGGAAAGGAAACTCTGGGGCATGAATAAATTATTTGGGAACTGAGGTTACCATCTCTCCAAAGTTAAGCAGAGGATTTGAATTTTTGTTGTTGTTGTTTTTTTTTTAAAAAGTGGCAGTAAAGCATTCCTCAGCGCAATCCCAAAGAAGGATTTCATCTGCAGTTGCTTCTCCTATTCCTAGTGCTCATCTAGGCCAACAGAGCGAGACTAGTCTCCAGATCAAAATGGGTATTTTCTGTCACACGGAGAATGTGGAGAACTTTTTGTTGGAAGGTGATGATCCTGCAGAAGCGCAAGTTGCAGAGGAAGCCTTCAATATTCAGAGATTAGAAAAGGACAAACATTTAGTAGTTAGTAGGGCTGAAACTCAACTTCAACTTTTTCTCTGCTATTGCTGAGAATCGTGATTCTTGTCTCATTTTAGACGAGCAATGATAACAAAGACAATTGCCATCTCTCGACAATTCTCGGTCAAGAATCTTTACTCCAATTACCGGTTACCATTTACCCGATTGTCATTTACCATTGGATTGCTGTTACCGAGTTACCATTTACTGGGTTGCCTGTGAACCAAATACAATAACCAATAAACACGGTAACCAATAACCCAATAAACATGCTAACAAACCAATAACTTTATTATTGTTATTTATAATTGCTATTAGATCTATTGGCTGCGTTTGATAAAGTTGACCATGAGATGTTGACCATGACTTGCTTACGGGATTGAGCTGGGGTGGGCGGGATTGCCCTTGACTGATTCTGCTCTTTCCTAGTCAGGAGAACTCAGTGTGTGGTGCTCAGGGATTATTTTTCATCTCCACAGGACCTCATGTGTGATGTCCTACAAGGTCCTATTCTGTCCCCGCTCTTGTTCAACGTGTATATGCAGTCACTTGATGAGGTCGTGAGATGGTATGTGGTGCGGTGTCATCAATATGATGATGACATCCAACTCTGCCCCTCATTTTCTTCCGACTCAACCCCAGCAGTCTCGGTGCTTACCAGACGTCTGGCAGCTGTTGGGGATTGGAGGAGGGTGAGCCGACGGAAGTTGAATCCTGACAAGATGGAGGTGATGATGGTGCGGAGGGCAGTGGATGTGGTGGCTCCCATCATTGGTGTGGTCCGCCCTTCGCTGGTATCCCAGGTCCGAATTCTGGGCGTGTTCCTCGATTTGCAGCCCCGCCTGGATTCCCAGGTGGGGGCTGTGGTGGGAATGTGTTTTGCCAATGACATCTGGTGCAACATCTTCAGCCATATGTTTCAGATAGTGACCTGACTACCATAATCCATGCTTTCATTACCTTGAGATTGGACTATTGCAATGCGCTGTACGTAGGGCTACCTATGGTTGACAGTCCGGAGACTGCAGCTAGTGCAGAATGCAGCAGCCTATCTCCTTATGGGTACAGGTCGCCATGAGCACATTCCACCGGTGCTCCGAGCTCTGCAGTGGCTGCCTATAGTCTTCCACGCCCGATTCAAGGTATTGGTTTTGTCCTATAAAGCCCTATATGGATTCTACATAGACACAAATCCATCATGGCATCTATGCAGAAGAGACTACAGAAAGAATTATTGGCTTTGCAGAATGACCCACCTCCAGGAATGACTTTGAATGAAAAGAGTGTTCAAAATTCAATTACCAGTGGATTGTGGACATGGAAGGTGCTCCAGGCACGTTATATGAAGGAGAGAAATTTCAACTTCTATTTAAGTTCAGTAGTAGATATCCATTTGATTCTCCTCAGGTCATGTTTACTGGTGACAATATTGCTGTTAACCCTCATGTTTAAAGCAATGGTCATATCTGATTATCCATCCTAATGGAAGACTGGTCTCCAGCTCTTTCAGTGCAATCAGTTTGTCTTAGAATTAATAGCATGCTTTCCAGCTGCAAAGAAAGGAGGCAACCTCCAGATAATTCATTTTATGTCAGGACATGTAACAAGAATCCAAAGAAAACAAAGTGGTGGTATCATGAAATCTGAAGTCTCAGGGTGTTAACAAAGGAGAAGACAGCCCACATCAGAAGGAGAACACCTCTGCAGTCCGCTCCTGACCAGAGAGGAGGGTACATCTCCTGAAAGGTTCCCTGACCTGGATTCCTGGAAGGGAGGAGGTCTAAACCTGAAGGAAGGTGCCTTGAGAAGAGTCTGGATGTCATGCCATCTACAGTCTGGACCACAATCTCAATGGATTGCTTTACTGATCATCTGCCACTTGTGCATGGGGTCCTGAGGGTGTCCTGCCTGCCGCCGCTGTTGCTATCAGTCATTGGGACTCCACGCCGTCTATCTGGGGACAAAGGGGGTATGTGAGTTTGGGGCCTGGGGGATGACTGAACTGAGACCTGTTTTCCCCCCCTCCCCTCCTCCCCCCCGTTACCGGAAGCAGCCAGAGAGCGTATAAAGACACCCCTGTGGCTGTGCCGCAGGCTGCGGAGCCGAAGGGCCATGAGCCGAAGGGCTGAGGCCAAAGGGTGCAGCCCTTTGGGGACCTTCGGGGCCAGTTGGGGTTTAGGGGTTTGGGTCCTGTGATTAGGCAGAGGGGAGGGTTTTTTTGGGGGGACGCCTTGTGCTAAAAATGAGACTGTGGGGTAGGAATTGCTGATTGTAACCCCTGTGGGGACCTGTGATTTATTTTGTATTTGTTCTAAGGGGTCTGTTGTTGGCTCTGCTTTTTGGCTGGGTCATGGGGCAGAGGTGGGAGATTGTGTGGGTTTTGTCTTGTATAGGGGGTGGTGTTATTTTGCTGATGAGGAGGCTGGTGGGGCCGTCTCCCCCCGGTGAGAGAGGGATGGAGTTGGTTGGATTCCCTGGTGGCAGCAGGGGATAGAAGGTTTAATGGTGGGACTGATTGCCGAATTGTGGATGCATTGGTGGAAGTGAGATCATCAGTTGGGCGGGGGCTGTATTTTGTATTGAGCTGATATTTTGTATATTTTTATTATTGCTTTGTGCTGGGTCCCCTGCGTGGGATAACAAACCCAGGGATGCATTTATTGTGCTGTGAGCCGCCTCAAGTCTTTTCTGAGAGAGTGCGGGATATAAATTAAAATGCTATGCTGCTATGCTATGCTAATGCTATACGGCCTTGGTCTGATTTACCTGTGGGACTTCCTCCCTTGCTCTCTGAACTCTGGAGCAGCCTCTGTGGTCTGCTGGGAGTGCCCTTCTCAAAGTTCCTCGTGGGGCCCACTATGGAGAGGGCGTTCTAGGCTGTGGAACTCCGTCCTGGTGGAAACCCGGGTGGTTCTGGATCTCCCTTCCTCCCGTCATATGTGTAAAACCTGGCTGTTCCGCCTGGCTTTTGGCGAGGGGGATGGGTTGGGGGGAGGGAGTGGGTTAAGGAAGTGGAGTTTGTTGTTTAGTGCTTTCCTTTTTAATGTGTTTTAATTGTGTTCCTTTTAGTTTGTTATATTTGTTTACTGTATTGTAAGACACCCTGAGCTGTCTGGAGCAGGAGGGGCGGGTTAAAAATGTTTTAATAAATAAATAAAATAACAAATAACCAATAAAACAACAACAAATAACCAAATAACCAATAACCAACATGGTAATAACCCAATAATTAACATAGTAAATTTGTAAATGATTATATTATTATAATAAAAAATTCTTATCCCACCCCCTCCTACCGAGGCAGCTCAGGGTTGCATACAAAATGAAAACATAAAATATATGCATAACGTAAAAACAAACAACAATAAGACCATCAATTCACCACCACCACCCTATTCCATCCCTCCCCCTACCCATTTTCCTCACCAAACGTCTGGTGGAACTGCCCGGTTTTACACTGATGCCTGAAGGAGGGAAGGCCCTGGGTCAAAGAAACCTCTGCCAGGAGGCGGTTCCACAACCAAGGTGCGGCAACCAAGAATGCCCTCTCCAATGTGGCCCCCCACCGAACACAGGGGACCTCCAAAAGGCTGCCCCCAGCTGACCACAATGGCTGTTCCAGAACCCAGGGAGTGAGGCGGTCCTGCAGGTAGGTGGGGCCCAGGCCATATAGGGCTTTAAAGGTCAACACCTTGAATCAGGCCCAGTAGGCAAAAGTCAACCAGTGCAAAGAATGGAGCACCTGTGTTATGTGCTCTCGGTGGCCTGTACCTATCAGGAGATTGGTCACCGCATTCTGCACCAGCTGCAGCCTCTAGACCGTCACCTTGGGTAGCCCCATGTAGAGTCCATTACAGTAATCCAGCCTCAATGCGATGAAGGCATGGATGATAGTGGTAAGGTCGCAGTCTGAGACATAAGGCCATAACTGTCGCATCAGATGTAATTTGGAAAATACACTCCTTGGCAAAGCTGCCACCTGAGCATCCAGGTGGAGCTAAGAATCAAGGAGCACCCTGTTAGGTAACAAATCTTTTCCCAGAGAATGTTACCCTCCCCCTTTTGGTGAAACATCGCCCCATAAGGAATACAGATTTCAGGGTGCCCAAGCAACAAGGGCCAGGGAGGAATTTGAGAGTCAGGTGAACCCTTGAGACTGAAAGGCCCCCTCAGGTAAAGCATGAAACCTGAAAGGATCAGGAATTAGATAAGGGAAGAGCCTCCTCCAGTAATCACAGGGGCACAGGAGAGAGACCACTCCCCAGTTTTGAACAAAGACCCTAGTTTGGAACTCCAGATTGGCAAAATAAGCACAATGGTGGGCCCGCCCGTGCACACCTGGATGGAGCCAGTCTTCCCTGTTCCCCTATAGGAAAGCGCCTTATCCCGTGCAAGATTTGTTTTCCCACAACATCCTGACAAGATTTCCCTATTGACTCACCCTATTTTCCTAAAGACACCTGGAGCCTTTATTGAATTCTATTGTCACATCCTTTTGTTCCCCTCAGAATTAGGTCACCACTGGAACTAGGTGACGCCCCCTCCAGCCCCTCCGTTCCGCCCTAAGAGACCCCCAAGGGGCCCCCCCTGAGCACAAGGACATTATCCTATAACAATCCAAACCCTGGCCCCCAAGAGTATAGTTCCGGACCCCACCGAAAGATGCCTCTTCCAGACCTTGGTCTGTGTTCCTCATCTCCACCTCTCAACCCCCCGTCAGGGTTTTGTAAACTGAGAACAGGAAGCAAGCTTCGAGTTCTCAACTTTCACATTACATAAATGTTCAAGTTTTAGCTTTACATATTTGTTAGACCTATAGTCAAGTATCTCTTTGTGACCCCACCCCACCCCCCTGTCTGAGGGTTGCCTGTCTCTCCCTCTACCTACAGACTCAGTAAGGTAACCTTTCAAAGTTATCTCTCTCTCAGTTCCCTGTTTCTTCCTCTTCCCCCAATACAGTGTGCACCAGCCCCGAAGAATACAAGAGTGGGAGTGGATTGGATTCTTCATGGGTGGTGTATCTGCACAAGGGAGGGTGGTTATTTCAAGCTGTATAGCACCTAAGAATTGGCCCGTGGTTGTGTATCTGTGAAAGGGATGGTAGGCGTGTGTATATGTGTCTCCCTTCTTTTTATTTTTAATAAACCCCCCCTATTGTATTTAAGCAGTTGTCTGTGTATCTGGGAAGTGGGTGGGATAGTCCAGCTGACCAGGAGCGCACCCCATACCTCAGACTGAGCCTTGTGGCACATGGGGACCCCTAGTTTAACTAATTCAGCTAATTCCCCTAAATTTAAGAATCAGGCATATATTGGGGTACCAACCCCCCAATAGTCACACAAAGAAGGGGGTCTCCTGCTAACAACCCCCAGACTACAAACTTGAAGAACCAAGATGGGGCACAACCCATCAACTATGGGGGCCTCCACTCCCTTGACCCTCCCCACCAGCATCACCTCCATTTTGTCAGGATTCAGCTTCAGGTGGCTCACCCTCATCCAGTCCCACACAGCTGTCAGACATCGGGTAAGCAATGAGACTGCAGGACCTGAGTCCACTGAAAATGAGAGGTAGAGCTCAGCATCATCAGCATATCAATGACAACACACTCCAAACCCTCTCACGGCCTCGCCTCGTTCATATGCACATTGAACAGGAGGGGAGACACAATAGAACCCTGCAGGACTCCACATGTGAGATCTCGGGAAGCAGATGTACAGTCACCCAAGACCACACGGTGAGTCCTACTGGCCAGGAATGAGCGGAACTATTCAAGAACAATCCCACGCACCCCAATCCTGCAGCCAAGTCACCAACAGCTCGTAGTCAACAGTATCAAAAGCAGTTGACTGATCTAACAAGACCAGAAGAGTTGACTGCCCTGGTCTAAAGCACAGTGCAGGTCATTGTCCAAGGCCACAAGTGCAGTCTCGGTGCCATATCCCAAATGAAAGCCAGACTGCGAGGGGTCCAGGAAACCGACCCTGTCAAGATGGTCCTGGAGCTGCTGGGCTACCACCCACTCAATATCTTCCCTAAAAAGGGAAGATTAGAGACAGGCCAATACCTGGCAAGGGCATCAGCGTCAAGTGATGGTTTTTTTGAGCAAGGGTTGCACCACAACCTCCTTAAGATACCCTGGGACCCTGCCCTCCTCAAGGGAGGCGCTGACCACCCATGCCAGCACCAAACCCAATGTCTCCCTGGTGGCCTTAACCAGACAGGATGGGCATGGATCTAATTCACATTCTGTAGTCCTAAAAGCCCCCAGGACATCCCCCGCATCGGCAGTGGTCACTGACTGAAATTGATCCCACAAAACAGGACAAGCAAAGGCATTCATAGCCAACTGTATCAACTGTGGCATCAAAGTCATGGTGAATGCGAGCGATTTTGTCTATGAAAAAAATCAATAAACATATCAGAGTGGGCCTGGGAAACCTCCACTTCCAGATGGAGGGAGGTTGGACTGACCAACCCCTTCACCACCCGGAAGAGCTGCGCCGGGCGAGATTTCATGGATGCTAGGATGGCAGCAAAGAACTCCTTCTTTGCCACTCGCACAGCCAACACATAGGCTTTCAGACTGGTTCTATGCCACAACCTGTTGTCTTCAGCATGAGTATGATGCTACTGTCACTCTAACTGCCTCGCCTCATATTTCAACTTCAGCCAGTCCTCCGTGAACAACAGGGACCTGTGGCTCTGATGTTTGGGAAGCAGATTCCTGGGAGCTACCCGGTCATTGGCCTCTGATAGCCAGGTGTTCCAAAACCTAATGAGTTCATATAGCAGGCAGGCATCAAGTACAGAGGGTATTTCCTCCAGAGCATTTCAGAACCACTCCAATTTCATTAGTCTCCGAGGGAGAACCAATTTAACTGGTTCCACACCTTTCTGGGGGCAGACGTGTGCCAGGAGCTGGGTCTGAAGGAGATAATGATATGACCATGACAAAGGCACTTTCAGCACATTCCCCACTAATGGACCCCCCACTTCTAGGCCAGCATAGAAAACCAAATCCAGAGTGTGCCTGCCATCATGTGTCTGTCCATCTATCAACTGAGACAAGCCCATGGTTGCCATAGGGGCCATGAACTCATGCTCTGCTCCAATGAAACCAGTTACAGTGTGGATGTTGAAGTCCCTCACAACCAAAGTTCTTGGGGACCTCAAACGTCCGCAACCAGCTGAGCTAGAGCATGTAGGGAAGCAGCTGGACAGGTGGGTGTACAGTATACCAGCAGCATTCCCAAACTGCCTCTGGCCAAATCAAACACCAGATGGAGGCACTCTACCCCAAGTGGTTTCTGCACCAGATACCACCGAACAGACCACTGTTCCTTAAAAATAACAGCTACGCAGCCCACCCTTCCCTCCAGCTGTGGCTGGTTCTGCATGGAGTACCCAGCTGGGTCAGCCAAGATAGGCCCCGACTCAGCATCCAGCAAGGTCTCCGTAAGACACACGAGGTTGGCCACCTGATCCAAGATCAACTCCCAGACCGTTGATTATTTACCACTGACCTCGCGTTCAACAGCACCAGAACAGGGCTGGGAGTCCTCTCTGTCTTGATCACCACACCTCCTTCAGGGAGAACAAAGAGTGGGACAGGGACCAAGCACCTGTGCCTCCCCCTCAAGGATGGTACTGTTCTCCCCCACAGACCATATCTCTCCCTACCTATCACAACCTGTACTGCAAAACCCTGGCCCAGCTCTTCTCCCCATGAATCCCCCTCCACCAGGGTGTCCCACCAGACTGGCAGGAGAAAAACCCTCCCCCGACCCCCTGCATCCCTCCCCTCACTGGGGGATACATTACCCAGCCACCCACGAAGGCATCCCCCAAACACACACACACACAAATCACAATATCAATACAATAAATAAATGGCAAAAACCCATGGTAACCAGTAAACATGGGGAATGATAAACGTTAAATTGCAGTAACCAATAAATAGTTTCATCCGAGATCTCAATTGGGGTTTGAAAAAGCTGCGAAATCTTGGCAGCAATTCTCGATTCCTGCAAAATGATTGCGAGAATAAATTTGATTCTCATTTCAGCACTAGTAGTTAAACAAGGATCTCAGCAGCATATTTTCTTTATAAAAAATAATAATAATAACAGTGTTGGTACTGTTCCTTCAATGCTTACTGGAGATTTAAGTACCAGATCACCAGCTTATAAAAATGGTGCCATTTCTCATGATCCATTAGGTATTGATTTTCTGGTGAATACCGGTCAATGACTCAGTGTTAATAAGTCAAATAGGACTCAGACACTTATCCTTTTTGTCCTAGAATAATGCAGGTTTGAAGACTAAAACTGGAGAGCCTGATTTTATGTCTTTTATCACCAGGAATAATGTTATTTAATTACAAGAAGCTTGGTGCACACAAACCATTTTTGTTAACTGGTTCTATGTTTTAGTTTCCCTGCTATCGTGTCAAGGGCAGGAGGGAAGCCATAGTGGTCTTCTCAACTTCATGGCTATTACTTTGAATCTGCATATACTTCAACTTCCATTAGATTATGATTTTTGCTTAATAACTAGATTTATTTTTACCGTTGAAAACTCTTGTATTATAATTAACGCCTACATTCCACTTACTTCCTCCTGATTATTGGGGCCTGATGTTTGGGAGTTTCTCAATCTCTGTTTAGAGACTCTCAAGTCTGATTTTCCTACTGACAGACTCCTATTGGCTGGACATTTTAAGACAAAATTGGGAGGCCTCTGATGGGAGTAGTAGTAGAATGATTTAATTAATATGATCAGAGGCAATCCTTCCCCCGTGTACAGGAATAGACATGTCAATAAGTGTGGCAGGAACTGTTTTTCTTCAATTACCACCATGAATTTATGGACAGCGAATGGTTCTTATCCTAGCCCTAGTGCAGATTGTGTGATGTTTGTCTCTCCATAGGGAGCTAGCCTGATTGATTATTTTTTGATTGAACCATCCCTGTGGCCTGCAATCCACCATTTAAAAATAATTGGTCATCCTGAAAATGATCACTTGCCCTTAAATCTTGTGTAATAGGGTGGCTCATCTGAGCCGGTAGGAGCCCTATTACTGGGCGGCCTAGTAGCTATATAGCTAGGCATCAAACTTGGAGCATGCCCAGTTGAGACTCTAAAGCCCTCTGGAGTCTATGTCCTGGGGCATGCTCAATAGAGCCCCAGAAAGCCTTCTGAGCAATAAGTCTACAGACACGCTCAGTAAGGTCAGTTGGAACTAAGCAGGCTCAGGAGCCTGATCTCAGTCTGCTAAGGGTGGCCATAGGAGAAGGAGCTTACTGCTGCAATTCCCTCCTCCTCATTGCTGGAGCTTCTCCAGCGAGACACCACCACCACCCCCGGACCCTCATCTGCAGGACCTGTTTGGCGGAACAGGAGACTGAACAGCTCAAATGGGATCTGCCTACTTTAGGTCACCAGGACTATTCAATAACTCTGAGGGTCTCAGACCTTGCGAGGCTGAACCCCACACTAAGAGATTGGTCTAAGGACCCTAAAGGGTATAAGCCCCTCTGCGAATACGCTATTGGAGACGTAGGCCTTGGCTATAAGGGGAGGTTGGAGGCCAAGGGTAGGACCCCTACAGGGGAACCCCACATAGTGTAAACCCCTCCTTAGGGTGGATACAGGCTGGCTGAAGGCTGACTAGGCGTGGCAGCGGGGTTTTGCTAATTCCCCCAGAAAGATACCCAGCGCCCTGTGCAGCCCTGGAAGATCCCCCTGCTACAACACCTGGTGGAGAATGCAGGCAATAGCGCCACCCACTGGTGTCTGCTAGAACTGCACCCCACTTATTTATTTATTTTATTTATTTATTTATGAATGTCTACCCTGCCCCTCCTGCGAACAGCTCGGGGTGGCTTACACAATAAAAACATATAAAATACATATAAAAATTTAAAACATAAACATATACTATAAAATATAAACAGGGCCAGGGAACATTAAAATAAAAGGGGTAGGGGAGAAAACCCATTTAACCCCCCTCCCCAAAGGCCTGGGCGAACAGCCAGGTTTTACAACTACGCCAAAATGTCAACAGGCTTGGGGAGGAGCCACCCTATTACACAAGATTTAAGGGCAAGTGAGCCATTTTGTGACAAGACGTCATTTTGTTTTATTTCTGGATTTTGCCTATTGGAGCAGTGATTGTGTGTTAGGAAGCCCCTCAGAGTGGTTCGCAGCATGGAAGGGGTCCTCAGGGTAGCTGAGGGAGAGCCAGCCTGGTCTGTGCAGAATCTGCTGGAATTAGTAGCGAAACAACAAAACACTATGTTAAGTTACATTCAACAGCAACAGCAGACTCAAACCAAGATAGCGGCCCATCAGCAGCAAACTCAAGGCTACCAAGATCAATAGCTGCATATGCTCTCCTCTAACTTGAAAGCAGGCCCTAGTAAACCATAGGCAGCACTGCACGGGCTGCCATTAACTAAGATGACTGCCGCAGATGATCCTGATGCATATTTAGTAGGGGTGGGAAGTTCGGATCTTCCGGTATCCGATACTGCTGGTATTTTGGTGTACCAGCAGTATCGGATTAATCCGGTATTTGGGGGGGTATTACTGGTGCCAGATCTTTTACATTGCGGCCATTGAAATGAATGGCCACAATGTAAAAAAATAAAAGAAAAACACCCAAACACTTTCCCTCCCCAGTCCAGGCTGCATGGGTGGAAGGGAGGACACCACCCACCCACCCTGCCCAGCCTGGATTTTTTTTTAAAATTTTTTTCCCCCAAGTCCCTGCTAGTGCGGGCTCCGGGCCGCTGCCGGCGACCCAGAGCCTGCACCAGCAGGTAGGTACTGTCAGTACTAGGGTGACCCCTGGGGTGGGGGGTGGTTTAACACACACCCCACCCCAGGGATCACCCTACCTCCCCACCCAGGGATCGCCTACTTTTGGCGCTCCCGGCGGTGGCAGCCGGCGGCTTCAGCGCTGGCTGTGGCTGCCGGCTTCAGTGTTTCTAGGCCTTCTGGGGAAACCCAGAAGTTCCCCGGAAGGCCTAGGGCATTTATAGATGAACCCGCTTACAAGCGGGATTGTTAAATGCCGGCATTTCCCCCCCGCCTTACTCCTGTCTCTTATACACATCTAGATGTGTATAAGAGACAGGTAAAATACTGGTACACTTACCTGCTGGCTGCTGACCTGCTAGTGCAGGCTCCGGGTCACCAGCGGCGGCCCGGTGCCCGCACTAGTAGGGACTTAGGGTAAAAAAATAATAATAATTAAAATCCAGGCTGGACAGGGTGGGTGGGGGGTGCCCCCCTTCTACCTGCACAGCCTGGGAGGGGGAAGGGGGAGGTATTCCATTGATTTCAATGGGGACAGTTCCCCATTGAAATCAATGTAATAAATCTGGCACCAGTAATCCATTTTTAATCCGGTAACCCAGTATTTTGCATACCGGTAACCGGTAAAACTGGTAGCCGATATTTTGCCTGATGTCCCACCCTTAATATTTAGTGACTTTTGAAAGGGTAGCTACTGCTGCTAGGTGGCCCAAAGCTACGTGGACAGTGAGACTGGCCCCATACTTAAGTGGAGAGGCACAAGCAGCCTACCAGTCCCTGGACCAACAAGCGGCCTCTGATTATGACAAATTCAAAGGGAAAGCAGTTATCCTGGATAGATATGGTATCTCAGAGGAGACCTATAGAGCACGGTTCAAACGGTATACATTTACTAGGGATCAGTGGCCAAACGTTATGGCAGCTAAATTGAAAGATTTGGCCAGGAAATGGTTTAAACCTGAGTGGAGAAGTTCTGAGCAGACACTAGAGCAAGTGGTCTTGGACCAATATCTGAGTACTCTACCTTCAGAGTTACAGATGGGGGTACGTCAGCAACAGCCGGACAATGTAGATGAAGCTGTTGAAGCTACAGAGACCATTCTGCTGACAGAAAAATGTAGCTCCTCTACAGACTGCTCTGGGGTAGTTCCCCAAAGGGAAAAAGGTGGAGGGCAGGACAAACTTTCCCAGTACTAGGGATGGGCGAATGCGGTTCGGAAGTTTGGAGTTCAGCCCGAACTTGGCCTGTTCGGATGACCGAACCAAACTTCCGAACACGAACTGGCCGAACCGAACTCAATCCGAACGTCAAAATGACCGAACAGTTCGGTCAGTTCGGATCGCATTCGGGTGGCCAAAAAAGGTTCACTGTAAGGTCAAACGTGACAGGGAGGGGTAGTACTAGTCACTGAGGAGCAGACTTCCAGGCACCAGGGGTGGAGAGGCTTGCAAGAAATGAAACTATCTGCCTTCCCCCTTCCCAACACCTTCTGAGCTAGTCACTGTTCCTGAACAGCAGGCGTTGAGTAGGATTATTAGATTGCTTTAAGTTTCATTTCAGTTTTGTACTGAAATGAAACTTAAACCTTAAACTGAAACCTTGTGTTTGTGATTCCCCCCATCCAGATAGATAGATAGATAGATAGATAGATAGATAGATAGATAGGTTAGGGATAGTAGTTGTAGGAGCAGGCTTAGTGATAGAGATAGCGTTAGTGATTTAGTTTTAGTGTTTGTAGGAGTAGGCCTGTGTACTTATTAGATAAATGCCATTTATCTAATACTTATTAGATAAATGCCATTTAGTTCATAGCATTTAGAATAGTTAATAGCAGTTAGATTTAGTGTAGATAGATATATATAATATTAGATTAAAAAAAAAACATATAAAAACAAAAAAACCAAAGGGAGGGTACCTCGGCAAAGCTTGTCCCCTGAAAGAGCCTAACTCCGTCATTGCTAGTAGGTCATACTCCTCCAATCTTAACCCTGGTTTGTCTAATTGATGGTTATATGCCTTCCATCCCATACAGCCAATAATAGCAAGATATTATTTGAAGAGTAATCATTGACAGATGAATTGATTAATAATTATTATTATAACAATAATAATAATTCAATACCACGGAGAGTAACCAAAAATGAGAGCTTGTTTTTTTTTTGTCCCAGTCAATTTGCCTTTAATATAGCTCTTTTCTTAGAGGCTAATATCACATAAGTAGCCAATGCTGAAATAGCCTCCTTTTCTGAAAGTTTAAGAAAGTAGGTATAACAACCTTCAGAACCCCACACTAAGAGAGTGGTCTGAGGACCCTAAAGGGTATAAGCCCCTCTGCGAATATGCTATTGGAGGCGTAGGCCTTGGCTATAAGCGGAGGTTGGAGGCCAAAGGTGGGACCCCTACAGGGGAACCCCACATAGCGTAAACCCTTCCTTAGGGGGGATACAGCCTGGCTGATGGCTGACTAGGCGTGGCAATGGGGTGTTGCTAATTCCCCGGAAAGATACCCAGCACCCCGTGCGGCCCTGGAATACCCCCCTGCTACACTTGTCTTGGACATTAGCCACTTTGAAGGGGCCTTGGGATTCCCTGATAAGCCTGTTTCTCAGAATCAGGTATCTTATGTATACCACAGATCCTCCAGCTAATTTTAGGAGGTTAAAATGGAATGTTAAACCAACTGCAAATGTGAAGTACAGATTATATGAGAATGAGCTGATGAATTTTCAGACTTTGATTATTACTTTTTCTTCAACCAATCTTTCATTAGCATTGGTCAGCAAATCATGGACTTTTAATATTCTTGTTTCATATTCCCTATTAGACCTGCAAGAAAACTGTGGAAAGAAAACAATAAAGCTCCATGGTTCGATAGAGAGTTTGCAAGTAGTTCATCCTACATTAGATTATGATTTATAATCTAATTATACATTAGAAAAGGCTGACCAATCATAAAATTAAAAACTTAGGTCTATTAGTAGTCCATCAGACAATTTTTTGTTTATTGAGGAAAGAATTATAAAGAAGAAAATGGCTTATAACGAAGAGCAATGGCAGAAACTGAACGTTGCCATTAAGATGGACACCAAGGTATTTTGGTGTCTACAGGGATCACGGATTATAAATGCAATATCAATTTCAATATTGTGCTGGATGACTGGGTCAACTTTATTGCTGCTAAATTTGCTCTTAAATCTGTTCATAATCAAAACCATTCTTTCAGCTCTACCCCATCGGAAATATCTCAGGCAAATACCAACCCTTATTATTTTATTACAGTAGACCAGACGTTACATCTGATTAAAATGTAGGAAAAGAATAAGGCTCCTGGTCCTGACGGAATGCCAGCCAAGATCTATACGTTCTTTTCGGACTAGTGAAGCCTTGTCCTGGTTTGCTGGTTCAATAACATCATCAGTTTATTTTGAATTCTGCACTAATGGAAGGGTACTACAATTGTCCCTATTATAAAGAGAGGGCTCAGAAATCATTCTGGATCTTATCACCCTATTAGTCTCATCAGCTAAGCTTTTGGGGTGACATCTTCTATTCCAAATTTTGTCTTGGGTCACTGTAAACAATATGCTTTGCAAAGAACAATCTGGTTTCTGAGAGGGCTATTCTACTTTAGAACATTTGTTTACCATCAAATACCTTAGACCTAAATATATGTGTGTCTACAAGATGTTGGTGTATGCTGCCTTTACTGATCTCTCTACAGCCTTCGATTCCTTAGATAGTACACTTCTTTGGCAGAAATGGTTTACCTTGGGAATTGACCCTCCCCTTTTGAGGGTTTTGATAGCCTATCACAAGGGGACATGGGCACAGGTGAGATATGCCCACCAAGGTGAAGTAACCTCCAAATTTCCTACTTACAATGGAGTTTACCAGGGCTGTATCTTAGCTCCTTTCTTATTTAACATGTATATAAATGATATTATTAAAAATTTGGACGCTTCAGATTTACACCCACTGAAAATTCTCAATACTCACATTTGCATATTAATGTATGCGGACGACGCAGGCCTCCTTTCTAGAATATTGATTGTCTTACAAAGAGCCATATCCAAACTTGCTAACTCCATCAAAGATAACTTGACCATTAACTATAATAATTTGTTGGGGTAAGTCCCAGATCTTTTACTTGGCAAATTGATTCCTATTAGTTGGAAGTGATTAATTAATTTTATTTTTATAATAAAACTCGTATGCTGCCCCCTCCTACTAAAAGCATCTTGAGGCAGCTAACAACATATTAAAACAATAATAATATGATTTAAAACACAATATAAAAAACATACCCACCACCACCACCCTAACCCAACCCATCCATCCCCTCTCCCTCAGGAAAAGCATGGTGGAACAGCCAGGTCTTACATTGCCTACGGAAAGAGGGGAGGTCGGTAATCAGGCAAACCTCCAAAGGGTGCGACCACAGAGAATGCCCTCTGCAAGCTCGACACCCGAGAAACCCGGGGGACCTCGAGGAGGGCACCCTGGCCAATCGCAGGGGCCGATCCAAGACCCAGAGGGTGAGGCAGTCCCGCAGGTAGGCAGGGAAAAGGTGATTCAGGGCTTTAAAGGTCAACACCAACACCTTGAATTGGGCCCAGAAGACTGTAGCCAGCCAGTGCAGAGTGAAGCACTGGTGTAATATGCTTGCGTCGGCCCATTCTGGTTAGGAGACGAGCCTCCACATTTTGCACCAGCTGCAGCCTCTGAACCAGCACCAAGGGTAGCCCCACATAGAGTGCATTACAGTAGTCCAATCTTGAGGAAATAAAAGCATGGACAATCGTGGCTAGGTCGGAGTCTAAGACATACAGCCAAAGCCAAAGCACCAGATGTAATTGGCAAAAAGCCCCTTTCGCCACTGCCGCTACCTGGACATCCAGGCGGAGCTGCAGGTCCAAGAGCACCCCCAGACTCCAAAACTGAGATACCAGGGCAGGGCAGATCCCAGATGGGAACCACCACTCACCCGGCCTTCCCCACGACCATCACTTCCGTCTTGTCGGGATTTAACTTCAGATGACTCGCCCTCATCCAATCCCCAACAGCTGCCAAGTACCAGGTAAGCACCGAGACTGCCGGGCCTGAGTCAGATGAAAATGAAAGATAAAGCTGGGTGTCATCAGCATGCTGATGACACCGTATGCCAAACTCCCTAACAATCTCTCCCAAAGGCTGCATGTACACATTGAACAAGAGAGGGGACAAGATGGAACCCTATCGGACTCCACATATGAGGCTCCGGGGAAAAAATGAAAAATCACCCAGGACCACACGCTGGACTCTCCCAGCCAGGAAGTAGTGCAACCACTCAAGAATGGTCCCACCGCCCGGTCCCGCAACTGAGTTACCAATGACTCATGGTCAATGGTATCAAATGCAGTCGAGAGATCTAATAGGATCAACAGGGTCGAATAACCCCAGTCCAACTCACAGGAGAGGTCATCAGCCAAGGCCACAAGTGCCATCTCCGTGCCATATCCACGTCAAAAACCTGACTGTGAGGGATTGAGGAAGTTAATCCGGTCCAGATGCTCCAAGGTTAGAGACCAGTCGATAGCTAGCCAGGACGCCAATATCCAATGATGGTTTCTTGAGCAGGGGTCACACCAGAGACTCCTTAAGGCAGTCAAGAACCCTGCCCTCCCCCAGGGAGGCACTGAAAATCCCCATCAGCAACGGCCCTAATGTCTCCCGACTGGCCTTAACCAGTCAGGATGGGCATGGGTCTAATTCACAATAAGTGGCTTGGACAGACCCCAGGGTATCCCCCACATCTGAGGGCAACACATTCTGAAATTCATCCCATAAGACAGGACGAGGGGGGGCTTCTACTGCCTCTGGTTCATCCAATGCTAAAAGTGTTACATCAAAACGGTGGTGGATCTGAGCGATTTTATCTGAAAAAAGTCCACAAACAAATCACAGCAGGGATTCGATTACTCTAAATCCAGGCAGAGGGAGGCCAAACTGGCCAGTCCCCTTACCACCCGGAAAAGCTCCACTGGGTGTGATTTAGCAGATGAAATGAGGGCAGCAAAGAAAACCTTTTTTGCTGCCATGTCATAGGTACGTAACCAGACTCTATGCTGCAAATTGGTCAACTTCACCATGCGAGTGACACCACTGTTGGTCTACCGCCACCCTTCCCACTTCATTCACCGCAGCTCCTTCATATACCACGGGGACGTGCATTGTCGGCGGTTCAGGAGCGGACGCCTGGGAGCCACCCAGTCAATGGCCTCCACCAACATGGAATTCCAAATGGTCACGAGGTCATCGAGTGAGCAGCCATCGAGATCAGCGGATACATCACCTAGAGCAGTCTGGAACCTTCTAGATTCCATAAGCCATCGGGGGCAAACCATCCTAATTGGTTCTGCACCCTCCCAGGGGCTGACATGTGTCAGAATACCTGCCCAGAGGAGATAATGATCTGTTCATGACAAGGGTTCTGCTGACAGATCCCCCACTAACAGATCCCCCACCTCAAGGCATGTGCAAAACATCATGTCTAGGGTATGTCCTCCAATGTGTGGGGCCCACCATCCTCTGAGACAGGCCCATGGCTGCCATGGACTCACGCTCTGCCCCTCCAAGACTGGTGTTGGCATGGTTATTGAAGTCAGTCAGTGTGGATAGGGACGTTGCCGTACAGGTGGGTGCAGTATCCCTAATCTGTCTCCGGCCAAATCCAACACCAAATGCAGGCCCTCTATCCCCATGATGGTTTGCAGAGGAAATCTCCTCAGAGACAATGTATCTTTAAAAACAATGGCTACACTGCCCCTCCCCCTGGGCCCCCAGCCAAGGCTGATGCTCCACGGAGTACCTAGTCCGGACCAGGTCAGCCAATATAGGCCCCGACTCATTGTCCAGCAAGGTCTCTGTGATACATGCGAGGTCAGCTGCCTGGTCCAGGATCATCTCCCAGACCGCAGTTGACTTATTGGCCACTGACCTTGCATTCAGCAGCAGTAAACCAAGGTCAGGGGCCCTCTGATCCCTGATCAGCTCACTGCCTGCCTGGGGGCTAGTGAGCAGGACATGAATATAACATCTGTTCTGCCTCACAGCTCTAATTTGCCTCCCAGAGGGACTACAATTCCCCAAGCCCAAGATGACCCCTATCGTTGAAGACCCCCCCCCCAGAGGCCATCCTGCCAACCTCCCAAGGAAGATCCCCACCCACTACTACAACCCCTACCCTCCTCTTGCATTGGAGTGCAGTTCCCCCTCCCCCAGGGGCTGTGCCCCTCCCTCACACTGAGGGGAGCTGCCCTTCCCCCAACCCAGACCCATCACCTCCATCCCACATACCCCCTACCCTCCTCTGTCACAGGATGGTAACCTCCCATTCCCGGAGGGCTGTGCCCCTCCCTCACACCGAAGGGAACAGCCCCTCCCCACAACCCAGTCCCTTCATCCATCACCCATACAAAAAAAGCAGGCCATCTCCCACCCCCTAAAATACTGTGCCCGTCTGCTATCAAGAATGTCCCAGCTGCTTTTGGCCTCACTGGGCCGGACGTCCAGTCATACGCCCCAGCCCCACCCCTGTCCTCCAACAGTGGGAGGGGGTAGATTGTACCTGGGGCCGGGCAGAAACAGCACGAGTCCTGGGATGGGGCAAGACCCCCGACACAACTCCTGGACACTGGGTCTCTCCCCGGCGGTGGCAGCGGCAATGGCAGGTAGGTCAGCTGCATCAACTCCCTTGCAGCCGGCCACTTTCAGCCTTGCTGGGCCAGAAATCCAGTCGTGCACCCCAGATTCACCCCACTCCTCCGACAGGGGGAGGGGGTAGAGTGGCATCTGGGGCCGGGCAGCAACAGCACAAGTCCTTTGAAGAGGAGTCCGCATTAAGCACTAAGGGTCTGGCTGCCACTGCTACATCCATCCACACAAATGGTCCCCACAAACGGCCAGCATCCTCTGTGTGTCACCCTTCGGGCTGGCACCTTCAGGGGCCAGCCTTGAAATAGCTAACTGTGGAGGCAGGAGGGGTCAGGTGTCAGTAATCCTGCAGGGAATGGGATGCAGGTCCTCGCAACCCTCAGCAGCAGAGACAGCACACACAACCCCTAGCAGCCACAATCCTCAGGGGCCAGCCTTCAAATAACTACTTGTGGAGGGTGAAGGAGCCAGGTGTTAGGGATGTGCACCAGAACCCCATGTCATTTTTCATTTTTGTTATTGTTGTCATTATGAAAATGTGTTTTATTGTTATCATTATAGTGACAGTCATTTTCGTTATTGTCATTATCAATACTGATAACAATTTCAAACGGTTTTATTTTCATTATTGGTATCGATATCATTTGGTCTCGTTATCTCGAGAGACCAAAAACTGGAAACAGTATTTCGATCGTGTGTGTTGTCTTGTGCGATGGTGTGGTGTATCTGGCATGTGTGTAAAATTGGTTGTGAGCTTGTGTGCGTTGTAGCTGTGTGTGTGTGTGGTGTGTGTGTGGTTTGGTTTGTGCGTGAGGATGGAAGGTGAAGGAAGTAGCAGTGGTGAGGAAAAAAAAATAAAGCTGAGGAAGAAGGTCAAGGTGGAGGAGGAACAAGTGGAGGCCCAGCCTGGACCATCTGGTGATGTGATGCAGGTGAGCTCCTCACCAGAGGAGGAAGAGGGCAAAGGAGGTGCTACTGTTGCCAGGTTTGTAAAATTTATTGTTTACTGTTCCATATAACTTTGAGAACAAGAAGACTATCCTTTAGAGCAAGCTTAATGGCATGCGGGTGGTGGGCTGGTCAGTCAGGCACAAACAGCAGGCATCAGCCGGTGGCAGCGGAGGGGCAGGATTGGCACATGTCTTATTTCTGGGTCTGCAAGAGAGAGGAGGGGGGGACTCTTCCAGCATTCAGGCATGAATTGCAACACCCACCCAGAGACGTGCCAGACAGGGTCTCAACTTGCCAACACTAGCACCCCAGGAAGGGCAGGATTTGCACATGTCTTATTTCTGGGTCTTCCACAGAGAGAGAGGGGAAGAGGGGCTCTTCCACCAGTCAAGCACGAGCCACAGTACCCACCAAGACATGTGCCAGACAGGGTCTCAACTTTCCAACAGTAGCACCCCGGGAAGGGCAGGATTTGCACGTGTCTTATTTCTAGGACTGCCACAGAGAGAGAGGGGAGGGTGGCTCTTCCAGCAGTCAGGCACGAGCTGCAGCACCCACCCAGACACATTCCAGACAGGGTCTCAACTTGCCAACACTGGCAACCCAAGAAGGGCAGGATTTGCACGTGTCTTATTTCTGGGTCTGCCGGGGGGGGGGGGGAGTGTTCTTTCAGCAGCAGCAGCCAGAGTCTCAACTTGCAGACACTACAGCACCCCAGGTGGTGGCGGCATACATAGGAGAAAGGGAAAGAGGCAAGTAGGCAGCACTTCAGCACCATCCATCCACTTGGGGTGGGAGAATGGGTACTGGTCTGGGAAGGACTAGAGGCATCACCATTAGGGATGTGCGAACAGAACTGAGTTCAGAAATTCGGTCCGGTTCAAAAATCGAATTCGGTTTGAAAGTTCGGTTCAGTCGACTGAACTATTCAAGTTTGGTCGAATTCTGAACTTCCAAACTGAGTTTGTACATTCAAAACTGGTTTTTTTGGACTTCCAAACTGGTTCGGATTTGACCGAACTGTTTGGTTGAATTTGAGTTTGGTTTGAAAGTTCAATTCAGTCAACCAAACTATTCGAGTTAGGTCCAAACTCCGAACTGCGTTTGCACATCCCTAATCACCATGAATGCATGATATTATGTTTATGTGTTCCTGTTTCAGAGAGGATGATGATGAGGACACCGCTGCTCCAGGCCCATCAAGGTGGACGTCTCTGGGCCAAACCAGGTCGACAGAGGTCCGCGGTATGGAAATATTTCCATATCCCAAAATGCAGAGTCGCAGAATACAAGGTAAGGCACAGGAGCTGGAACAACAGGGAATGGATTGCCCTATGACCTGTTAGGATGTCCCCTACGAAAAGAGAGATTGGCCAGTCACCCACTTGTGGAGACAGAATGCAGGCAGGGCTTGATAGACCATTGGTCTGACACAGTATGGCACTTACGTTCTTATCTTTTTATGTTCTTTAGATCCGGAAAAAAAATTGAAGAGTGGGACACAGGGGACTACTTCAGGGCTGATCGCCCATATGGAGACTGTCCACCTCATTGAGGTGACTTGGGATACATCTTGGACTGGCAGGAGCAGGGAGGAACACCAGGTGGAGAGGGGAGGAAGGCATGCCAGAAGAGGTGCCGTGCCAGTCCTTCCCCCTCAAGCTCCTCCAGTATTCTCCAGCCCCCCAGCAAGAGGAGACCTCCAAATCGAGGGCATTTCAGGGTTCATTTAGGAGGCCCACAAAAAAAATTATGTTGGGCTTCAAGGCCCATGCTCAAAGCATGGAGGACAAGCTGGTGGAACATTTTGAGGAGCTCCAAATAAGGGAGAGCCAGGCTGAGGCATACAGGGAGTACCTCAGGACTGAGAAGGACGCCCTGGAATCATTTCGCCAGTCCCTGGTGGCATGGAAGGCACCCATGGAGGGGGCCCTGGATGTTGCAAGGTGACATGGGGTGGAGGTGGACGATGTGCCCACACCTCAGTCCCGTGCACCATTGTCCCCTTTTCCCCACATTCCAGGGGACAGGCCCACAGACTCCTAAATTATTTTTCTTTGATGGTTCTTGGGACTGGAGTGACTGCTTCTGGATGCAGTGGAATGGAATGACAGCCCCCCATGACTGGAATGATGGTCCCAGAATCTTGATGATGGTTCCTGGGACTGGCATGACTGCTTCAGGTACAGTGGAATGACAGCCCATGGGAGTTGAATGATGTCCCTAGAATTAGTGCGTGGTTGGGCACACTTCGTTCTATCATTGCAATAGGTACAGGGAGGCACACAGGCAGGGGCACATAATTATGTTGTGTGTTATTTCTGTCACATTCCAGTCAGTTTGCTGCTGGATGGGGGCATCGATCATGAGCACAGATGAGATCTCTTGCTGGTTCTGGCAAGTGGTAGCTTGAGCCGAATGCACCTCTCCCCCTCAACCCCCATCTTTCTCATTCTAGCAGCGGGGAGCCTCTCTCCCTCGTCCTGGTCATGAACTGCAGGTGACGGCATGAGTGGGAGCATGTCTGTCTCTCCTAGCAGCGGGGAGACTCTCTCTCTCACCCCATGAGCAGCAGGTTGCTACCTCGTAAAAAAAGGTTATTTGCACTGGCTCTCATCATTCTCACCACATCACCCTGCATTCCATCCCTGCAGGGACTTGTCTTATATCCCTAGATTGTGGATTGGTGTGGATTGTGAATTTTGTGGATTGGTGCCAGAGAGAGAGAGGGGGGGTTCTCTGGCAGCGGGCGGAGGAGTAGTAGTATCGGAGTAGCAGGCAGTTGGGCAGGTAGGAGCTTGGCAGCAGCAGTGTCAGGACATATTTCTGTGAGGTGGTGACAGGAAGAGAGAGAGAGAGGCTCTCTGGAAGTGTGCGACATCAGAGAAGCAGGCAGGCAGGCAGGTGCGTAACACACCTGTTCGCTGGGCATGCTGGTTGGTGGGCAGGACACTAACTCTTGTACCACCCTGGTCAGAGCCTGCCATATTTTTTCCTTCTCTGCCCAGTACAGAAGGGGACCGCTGCTGAAATCCACCACTGGCTTCTTGAGATATTTTGCCACGGCCCGCTCCGCAGTGTCAGGCTCCTGCTCCGTCTGCTGTTGCCAACCTCCTCCCCAATTGCATGTGCCCATGCTGTCTGCCCTGGGGTGGTCCACTCGGGGTGGCTGATAGCCGAGGAGCTGCTCCTGTTTCTCCTAGGAGTGCTCTGTATCTCCGACCTCTTGCTGCTGCTTTGCCCCACCTGGTTGACCTGCTGCTGCTGCTGCTGCTGCTGCTGCTGCTGCTGCTACCACTGTATGACCCTCTTGACTGCCTGCACCCTCTCCACCAGTCCATGCTTCCTCATGGTGAAGTCTGGCATGCGAGCTGCCATTCTCACCTTCACCCTGGGGTCCAGCATGGTGGAGAGTATGTATACCTCCTTATGAATGAGAGGGTCAAAACGCCTGCTCAGCTACTCTTTCAACTTCTGTACCAGGGCCACCAGTACAAGATGCCGCTCCACCTCCACCCCCCAACCCCCACCTTGGTCTCTCAGGAAGCCTTCCATTCTCCTGATGAGACTTCGGACCAGGGGGGTTACTTGGCTCCGGGTGGCAGTCACCGCACTCAGGCTCTCTGTCACATTCTTAAAAGGCTTAAGGACGTGCACGGTCTGAGCCATCATTGTCCACTTATCCTGCCCGAGTGGCCTTTCCACCCCAATCTCCCCCTCTGAGGCTACCTCATGCAGGACCCACCTCTACTCCACCAGACGCTCCATCATGCAATAGGTGGAGTTCCACCTGGTGCTGATATCCTGCACGAGGCAGTGCTCCTGTGCCCCCAACTTCACCTGATTCTCCCTCAAAAGGTGACCACCCTTCACACTCTTGTTAAAGTACCCTGTAATCTTCCTGTCCTTCTCGATTAGCAGAGTAAGGGGGCTGCTGCTGTGCTCTTCTGCCTTCTCCCCCAGGCCCAGGGCATCCCTCACCACCATGTGAAAGGTGTGGGCAGTGCAGGGGATGTGTTGGAACCTGCCCTCCAGCACTGCCTACTTCATGCTTGTGGCATTATCAGTTACCATGAACCCCTTGGAGAACAGGGCTTCCTCCCTTAGCCACCCTACCACCATGGTGTCCAAGGCTCCCCTTATGTTGACGGCAGTGTCTCTCTCATCAAACACCTGGGTGTGAAGCAGGGCCCACCAGTGCCCTGCCCCCTAGCCCCTGCCACCTGCAGCTGCCACCAGTGAGCAGTCAGGGCCAGGTAGGCATGTGGTACATTTTGGCTGCTCCATATGTCTGTGGTGAAATGCACAACTGCCCTGGCCTGTTACTCCCTCACCCACTCCCTGGCTGCCTGGTACAGGGAGGGCACCACCTGCCTCCTGGAGGTGGTGCATGAGGGAAGTTAGTACTGGGGTGCCAACAGTGCCAGAAGCCAGCGGAATCCCTGGTCCTCCACAACGCTAAATAGGTGATCATGCAGGGTAACCATCTCCCCCACCCACTTGGTGATCTTGGTTGCCACTGGATGACGCACTCCACCACGCCCCAACTGCCAAAACCCCAGACCCTCCATTGTGACCTGACGCTGCTGCTGCTGATGCGGAGTTCAAGATGGAACCTGCTGATGCTGTCCCTCTTTCCTCTTGCCATGAGCAGAGGGGGGAGGGTCTGTTGCTGCTTGTGCTTGCTGCAGCTGTGAAGCCACTCCTGTCCACAATTTCCAATGTCTCTTGCAGCAGCAAAGCCATATGCCAGGTCCTCACATGGGAATTCATGCCATTGTTACTGAGATTCCCCTTCTTATTCCCATGGCACACTACCTTCCCACAGTGAAGGTAGGCCACCCGGCTGCTGTGACCTGGGATCACTTCAAGTGATCCCACACAGGCCCCCTGGGGCACCCTCCTGAACCCCTCATGACACCGCTCGGGGCTGCTGCCTTTGTCCCCAATGTGGCTACAGAGGGATCGGCAGCAACAGGAGTCTCCTCCACCTCCTCCTCACTCCCTTCATTGCTGCCCAGCTCCACATCACCCATGCGGAAGCTGCTTCCAGCTTGCAGCATGGGAGGAGAGGATGCCCTGCTGCTATTTGCTGAGCTGGGCGGCTGCTGCCAAAGGGGGAAAGGATGCCCTCAAATGCATCCTCCCCCAAATCCTCAAAATCCCTGGGGGGGGGGGTCAGAGGGAGCAGCCTGCCCAGGAGACGTGGCTGCCCCTGCACCGCTCCCAGCAACAGCACCCACACCATCATCATTGCTGCTGGGGCTCCCCATACCAATATCATCTGCTGCCCCCAGTGAAAAATCACTGCTGGCAGTGCCAGCTGCTGCTGGTGCTTCAGGAGGGGGGGGGGGTAGTGCTGCTGCTGTACATACAGCCCTTGCCCTTGGCTCCCTCCTCCAGTGCAACTGCTACTAGTGGAAGGCTGGGGCTCCCTGCCTTCCACATATGTCACTCCTGAAATTTGTGCAGCAGCCTGTTACCCTGATAAGACCTGCCACCGCGAGGGGGAAAAAAATCAGGTATTTTCAGCTTGGGTGGTAGACTGCTAGCAGTGGTAGAAGTGGCAGCGGACTTGCCAACTTTCCCACGCCCACAACCTCGCCCTCTTCCAGGGCCACCTTCCCCTGAGGCTGAACTAGGAATCCTTCCCTTTCTCATTGTTAGTACACAAAATTACACAAAGTAGTAATGAGTGTCTGATTATATATACACAAAACCTAACCTTGTTCTTACGTTGGTAGGTAGGTAATAGTTTTATTGTTTGGGCCATTGGCCATAACAAATTCAATATAAAATTAACATTAAAAATAAAGAACATATCATTTAAAATGAATTAAAATTATAGCTCTTAAACAGCTGTAAATACTAAAACTATAATGGAGACCTGGCTGGATGAGGGGGCAGGGCTGATCCTGGCTGATCTCATTCCAGCTGGGTATGCCGTGCAGCATCAGCTTTGCACTGGGGATGGGGGCTGGGGAGGTGGTGTAGCTTTGATTTTTAAAGAGACTTGGTCAGTTAGGAGGTATCCAGTTCCAGATATTGCCGGGATTGAGGCCCTTCATGTGGCGTTTGATTTGGCTGGGGGAAATTTGAGGGTGCTGCTGGTGTACCGGGCCCCTTCCTGCCCAGCGGCATTCCTGACCGCTCTAGCGGAGCTGGTCTCGGTGATGGTACTGAACTCCTCTAGGGTTTTGGTCCTGGGGGACTTCAATGCCCATGCCCATGCTGGCCTTGCAGGAGAGGAGCATTTGTTCATGGCCGCCATGGCAACCATGGACTTGTCTCAGGTTGTCAACTGCCCGACCCACGTGGGGGGACATATCCTCAACCTGGTCTGTTCTGGCCTTGAGGCAGGTGATCCAGTAGTGGGGGACTTGAAGGTTACACCCTTGTCATGGACGGATCATTATCTCCTTCAGACCAATCTCTTAGTGCGCCACCTCCAAAAGGGGGGGGGACCAGTTAGGTTGGTCCTCCCTCAGAGGCTGTTGGAACCTCAGCAGTTCCAGGAGGCCCTGGGGATTTAACCCTGGCTGCTGATGGCCACTATGTTGATGAACTCGTTCGGGCGTGGAACATCTTGCTTGGGAAGGCCATTGACAGGGTGGCTCTGAGATGTCCCCTGCCTCTGTCTCGTCACTAGGGGTATGCAAACCCCGAGGGGCTTGGGGTTTGGCCCATTTGGGGTTCAGGGCCCCATAAACCATTCAAGGTTCAGGGGTTTGGCCCGAACCTGTGCGGGGGGGAACCCATTTGGGCACTGGGCAGGGGATGGGGGACCCATTTTCCCCTCCTCCTTCCCCCTACAGGTTGTGCGGGTGGAAGGGGCACTGGGGCTCACCTCCTCCCCCACTACCACCCTGCGCAGCTCTCGGGGGGGAAACAATTTTTTAACCCAACCCACCCCAGGGATCGTCCTACCTGTTGGTTCTGAGGCTCTGGCCCCTGGTCTGGCAGCAGTAGCGGTAAAAGGTCTAGGCATAACCCGAAAGGTCTAGGCATGAAGTGCTCTGGAGCACCACAGGACCCACTGCCACCACCGCTACAGCCGCTGAGCCCGGGGCCAGAGCACCAGCACCAACAGGTAGGATGATCCATGGGGCAGGGGGGCGAGGGTTTGTTTTTTAAAAAAAAATCCTCCCTGAGGGCTGCGTGGGGGGGGGAGGTGAGCCCTGGTGCCCCTTCCACCCACGCAGCCTGGAGGGGGGAGGGGAAACAGGTTCCCCCCTGTCCCCTGCCTGCTGTCTGAACAAGTTCAGAACCTGAACTTTGTTTGACCGGTTCGGGCGGAGGACAGTTCGGATTCAGGGGGGTTGCGAATGGCCCAAACACCCCAAGTTTGGGCCAAACCTCTGAACTGGGTTTGCACATCCCTACTCGTCACTGTAGGGCCCCTTGGTTTACTGAGGGGCTGCAGTGTATGAAGCAGGAAGGTAGGTGACTAGAGTGATGCTGGCGTCGGACTTGTGCTGAATCTGACCCACTTCTCCATAGAACCCATTTGTGGTCCTACTTTGAGGCTGTGATGGTGGAAAAGAAAGAATTCTTTGCCACCCTCAAAGCATCTGCAAAGTCGCAGCCAGCGGAGCTGTTCCAGGTGGTGCGAGGGCTGGTCAGTCTGGGCGCCCTCCGCCTGGACGGGGACTTGTCCCAGGCATGCTGTGAGGAGTTTGCAATCTACTTTGAAGACAAGATCACTCAGATCCAGAGCAACTTTGACATGGATTAGGAAGAGTAGAAATGGAGCATGAGGTGATGGAGACCTCGTCTGGTCCATCTTTTTGGGATAAGTTTCAGGAAGTGATACCAGCCAGTGCGGTAGATGTCCTGGGGTCTGTCAGAGCCACTAGTTATGAATTAGATCCTTGCCCATCCTGGTTGGTGAAAGCCTCCAGGGAGACGTTGAGGACAGCGATGGCGGGGGTAATCAACGCATCCCTTTGGCAGGGGAGATTGCCCCCCGGTTTCAAGAACTCCGTGGTGCGTACTGTGCTGAAGAAACCATCTTTGGATGTGGACGCACTCGCCAGCTACCGGCCTGTCTCTAACCTTCCCTTTTTAGGGAAGGTTATTGAATGGGCAGTGGCTCGGCAGCTCCAGGCTCATCTTGATAGCATCGGTTTCCTTGACCCAATTCAATCAGGGTTTTGCTCCGGCTATGGTACAGAGATGGCCTTGGTGGCCTTGGTGGATGATCTTCACTGGGAGATGGATGCAGGACATTCTACACTTCTGGTCCTGCTAAATATCTCGGCCGCATTTGACACAGTGGACCATGGACTGCTGGTGAGATGGCTGCATAACCTGGGGGGTCTGGATGGGACTGTCCTTTGATGGTTCCAGTCATTCCTCTCGGGAAGGACCCAGTGGGTTGTCCTGGGGACAGAGACTTCTAGGCCCCAGGCCCTGAACTGTGGCATTCTGCAAGGTTCAGTCTTGTCTCCATTATTATTTAATGTGTATATGCAGCCACTGGGGGAGATCATGAGAGGGTTTGGTGTGCGCTGCCACCAATATGCTGATGACACCCAGCTTTACCTCTCTTTTTCAAACAACCCAGGTCCTGCTGTCTCTGTGCTGTCCCAGTGCTTGGAGGCCACTGCGAAGTGGTTATGGCAGAGCAGACTGAGGCTCAATCCTGATAAGACAGAGGTGATGGTGGTGGGTAGAGCAGGTGAGGTGTTGGCCCCCCTTGTGGAGGGGGTGCACCCCGCTGTGGCCCAACAGGTGCGGAGCATGGGGATGTTATTGGATTCGGGTCTCCGTCTGGATCAGCAGGTGGAGGTGGTGGCAAAGGTGGCTTTCCGCCAGCTGTATCTGGTGCGGAGGCTGTGCCCATACATCTCCAGATCTGACCTGGCCACTTTGATACATGCCTTCATCACCTCGAGGATGAACTACTTCTAATGCGCTTTACGTGGGGCTTCCCTTGATGCTGGCCCAGAGGTTGCAGCTAGTGCAGAATGCGGTGGCCCGTCTCTTAACAGGGACGGGTCAATGTGAGCACATGACACCTGTGCTCTGTGCACTGCGCTGGCTGCCTATAACATACTGAGCCAGATTCAAGGTGTTGACATTGATCTATAAAGCCCTATACGGTCTTTGCCCTGGATATCTCAGGGACTGCCTCACCTTTCATGATTCAGGACGACCCCTTCAGTCCACCAGGAGCACTTTCTTGGATGTCCCCCACGTAAGGCAGGGGGCCACAATGGAGAGGGCGTTCTCGGTGGCAGGGCCGTGGTTCTGGAACTCCCTCCCAGAGGAAGCCTGCCTGACCCCAAGTCTGCTGGCCTTCTGGCAGGCCTGTTAGACATGGCTGTTCTCCCAGGCCTTCAGGGGTGGGGACGGGAGGGAGGGGTGAGTTAAATTAGGGTAAATGGGGTTTTAAACTTGTTGAAGATTGTAATTTAAAAGGATGATTTTAAAGTGTTTTAGTGTATATTGGAAGCCGCCCCGAGATGCCGTTGGCATGAGGGGGCGGCATATAAATACAACAAATAAATAAATAAAATAAAAAATAGAAAGGAACAGAAAAGAAAAAGAAAAGGAAAAACACTAACATTTTCCTTGCCCTTCCCAGGGCTTATGGCAGCATAATTTGACCCCTGCATTAGGGGTGTGCGAACACCAAGCAGTTCAGTGTTCGGTCCATTCGGGGTTTGGCTGAACTTGAAACTGTTTCATTCAGTCCGTTTCGACCAAACCGATTCAGGGGGGTGAACACATTTGGGGGGGGGAGTTTCCCCTCCCCCGTCCAAGCTGCATGGGTGGAAGGGGTGCCGGTGAGCACCTCCCCCCACCCTGCCCAGCCTGGGATTTGTTTTTATTTTTTTAATACTCCCCCCCCCCGGATCACCCGCAGCCCTACCTGGTGGTGCCGGGTCTCCAGCCCCGGGTGCAGGGGGAGCAGCACTCCAGAGCACTTCAGGTCACTACTAGGCCTTCTGGTTTGACCCACTGCTGGACCCGCCTGCCGCTGGACCTGGAACCGGAGCCCAGGCACCACCTGGTAGGGCCGTGGGCAATCTGGGTGTGTGTGTGTTAAAATGTTTTTTAAAAAATCTCCGGCTGGGCGGGTGGGGGGAGGTGCTCCCCAGAGCCCCTTCCATCTGCGCAGCCTGGAGGGAGGAGGGAAAACCGCCCCCCCACCCAAACTCGGTGCAGTCAGTTCAATCAGGGGTCGGTTCGGATTTGGGGTGTTCACGAACATGCTGAACACCCCGAGTTCGGGCTGAATCCCGAACTTCCAAACCACGTTTGCACATCCCTACCCTGCATCCAATCTCGATTTTCATTGTGCCCAGTCCTAGTGAGGTCTTACAAAATAATCAACATATTCCTGCACTGCATCAGTTGCAACACATTCTTCCAAACATGCAATTTAACAGTAAAGCCCAATGGACACTCCCTTAATTCTCCAACCTCAGATTGCATTAGTCTATCAAAAAATCAAATAATTGCATCAATCTGGCCTGAACAACAGTTAGAGCCCCCTCTGTCCAATGGTGGAACTAGTATCAACACTTCGAGTCCCTCTCAACCACTCACAGTTAACCTGGTTTTCCTGACAAGCTCTACCAGCCAGGAAAATTTTGCCGCTGCCCTTGTTATTTCCACATTTGAGTTTGCCAATAGGTAAGACATTTTACAGCTACCATTCCAATGTTCATTCCTTTTAGTAATGAGGTCATGATTTTAGACCTTAGACTCTCATTATATAGGCAAACATATAACGTTTGAAGTCTTTGATCATAATCTGATGACAACTACAGAACCTCAAATTGTACATAAGTCCCTTATATCACCCATCCAACACTGTAGAGGGAAACAATTGCATCCTCATATGAGTAAAGGCAGCCCTAGCCACTGTGTTCTCTATAAACAATAGTCTTCATACATAAACAAAGGTTTGTATTCTGCATATCGTGCAGCAAACAAAACCTAACCTAATCCTATAATCCTAAAATAATAAAATAGACTAACCTAAATACCTATATAATATATTATATATATATATCACACAATTAATATCTATCTAAATCTAAATGCCTATTGTGTGTGTGTAATATATATATATATATATAGAGAGAGAGAGAGAGAGAGAGGCTTGGAAAGGAACTGAACAGCACAACTCTCAAGGAAGCTCTGGATCTTGGGAGGATGCAGTCAATCAATTATTTAATTTATAATTGCAGTCAAGCAATTAATTTCTACCCCGTCTCTCTCCTCTTCTGTCCACTCACGCCTCGTCAACTGCCTCTCTGATATCTCTGCCTGGATGTCCCGACGTCAACTCAAGCTCAACATGGCCAAGACCGAACTCCCCAATTTTAGGGTAATGTTCTGTTACATGGTAACAGTAATATGGTAAACAGTCAGGTTCACTTTTGAAGGATTATCTAGTAATTCGGTTTGCCAGCTAGCCGCTACAGTAATCAGTGTACAGCCATATAACTGCCAAACTCTCTGGAATGGTGGATGTTATAACCATGGATAATTATTTTGCTTTTCAATTCTGCTCTTATCTTGAACATTCTCCTTAAGCAACACCATCCCAAATTCCTATTCAGCCTGCAAAACTTGCAATCATTTTCAAAGTGGCAAACAGGAGGCATAAGTTTCCCATCCCTGGATTAGAAGTTAAAGGACACTGAGAGAAAGAGGGGGGAGGAGGGGGTTGTGTAGGAAACTTGCTTGACAATGTACACTTCGGGGGGGGCGGGGGGCAGGAATCCCAAACTGGATGTATCTGCACAACAACTTGTTATGCTGTGTCTTGCACAGCTAATATTTGGAACTTCGAGCTAACAGTAGAAGAGTAGTTTATATTATTGTTCTGTGAGAGTTTCTATATAATTGCAGTTCTATATAACTTGGTTAGTTACTTTCTTGCTAAACTCCTTCATTCCCACAGGCCTTTATTGATCACCTCTCAATCCACAGCCTTATACAAAAGCACAAATACTTGACATGATAATGAGAATTCCTGACCCATTTCAATTGAATACTTGACCATGTCAATATGAACATTCAACACATCTACAACTTCATCACTGGCAGTAATTACAATCAATAAACAGTCCTTCAAAGGGCATTAGGAGGTAGCCTAAGACAAGAGAGAGACAATGGGTGATTTCAGACATGACGGGGCCGGTGGTGGCCCCGTCACAGAATCACCCGATGATTCCCCATCGGGATCACACCGGCACGTCCAACAGATGTGCTGGCTTATCCTGGCGGGGAATCGGGGAGTGGGTGCGGCCGCGCGGCACAACTTGTGGCTGCACGCCCCCCCCATGCTCCCTCCCCACCTGCCCGCCCGCCCACCCTCCTGGGAGACGGGCGGATGCCGCGGCCAATGCGGACGCAGTGCCCGCCCACATTGACCACGGCCCAGAATCCTTCCACGGATTCCGGGCCGTGGTAGCCGTCCAGATGGGACGGGCCCCTTCATCGCAGCGGGGAATCACATTCACCACGCGATCGGGGCTGGCCCCGCCGGGACCACCGATCGTGTGGTGAATGTGATTCCCCGCCGCGATTGATGGGGGGTGAACATCTGGGGGGGAGCTTCCGTTCCCCCCAACAGACGTTACGAGACCTTGCTCACCCGGTGGGAATCCACCGTGGTTGAGCGTGATCTGGGCCACGGTAGCTGTCCAGATGGGACGGGCCCCTTCATCGCAGCGGGGAATCACATTCACCACGCGATCGGGGCTGGCCCCGCCGGGACCACCGATCGTGTGGTGAATGTGATTCCCCGCCACGATTGACGGGGGTGAACACCTTTTCCTAGCCACTTTATCTATTTATAGGTTAAATAAGTAAATATTAACTAGTTACAACAATGCTCCTACACCCTTATACTCTGTAGCATATTGTCCTAAGTGGTTGCAGGGCGCAATACTTTTTTGAGCAAGCAAAAAGGCAAGCACCTGTTGCTCTTATTAGTGAACAATTCATTTGGGAAGACCAATGAGTCAATTAATCTGGGATGGTTGCTCCAAACTGGGCAGAGCAGGAGGTGCTAGCAACTGGTGAGGCACAACCATAAAGGTCTTGGTCAAAGCTCATTCAAGAGAACCACTACAGAGAATCAGGACCAAGAGTATTCCAGAGGGAAAATGGAACCAAAAAACCTCACCCAGACCCACACAGCACACTGGGCTTAATTGGAAATGCTTGACTAGAAAGGGAGTAGGCCAGAAGCATTTCAGGGCTGAGAGCCCACAAATGGCCTGTCCCAATACAAACTGGAGGGAGGATGGTTCCCTGGAGAGGTAAGGGTTTTCATATCTCCAGGGAATAGTGCCTACCTTAGAGCTTGCCCAATGCCTAATAAAAAGGAGACCATACCCTGAGTGTGTGTTTGTGTGGTGACTACAATTTGTAAATAAACAGTACTTGAGAAGCAAAGTTATGGACTGTTACCCCATGGAGACTCTCCATCCCTTACCTCATGGAGACTCACAACCTGACTGGATGAAATCTCACTACATATCCTTTGGCTGTAATCCTTAAAACTATTATAGAATAGTCTCATTGAAATCAGTGGGACTACTCCCCAATACGTGCTGTGAGGACTACCCTCTTTAATGCACATTTCTTCTCCCTTTCCCCCAACCTAGTTAAACTGGGAAGAGAATGCCTAGCCAAATCCTGGACTTGAGAATTTAATGGTCACTCTCCAAGCCTGCAGGATCAGTCTTATAATGAGTGTGGAAGGTTCTGTATAACTTGGAGCTTTTTATCACACATTCTTTTTCTTCTTTCCCCACTGGATGTTATAATTGCTTGAAGAATAAATATTGTATGCTTTCTCCTGGCAGATGTAGATAATAAGGGCTAAAGCTTTAAATCCAAGATGATGTGGGAGCTGGAATTGAAAGAGGACAGGGAATAACTTCTTTGGATAGAGCAGGAGAAAATCATCCATCAGAATAGTCCTCAGACACTCCACATTCTTACTTTTTACCTTACTCCAGAGAGAGGACTTTAAATGTGTAAATGCCTAAGTATAAGCTTGCCCATAAAGTATCTTTCAAAAAAGGACAAAGGCACATTATACCCTTTATAAATATGCAGCAAACTCTTTCAATGCCATCCAGTAAAAACTGGAATTTGCCAATAGGAGAAAGCAAATAATGAATGTCAAATGTCTTCCTCTACATTGCGTCAGCCTCCAGTGACGTTATATATGCTGCAGTCCGTGATAAAATATTTAAAATTTTGCTGGCATTAAAATTTGTTTTATTTTCAAAGAAAGCAACATACACGTTTGCAATTTATAACGTTGTGAGTGGGAGTACATGTTAAACATTTATTTTGAGTACGCGTACCCACCTTAGGATTGTCATGTCAGGAATGTAAAATACTTCCCTTTCAAGAATTGTGCTATAACATTAAATTGTCCACTTGTAGGGAAAGAGCAAAAAGGTTAATTCCTAAGAATCACTGTTGCTGGAATCACCAACCTTAAAGTGTTAAGCATATTGATGGGACTAAAAGAGATAAGCAAAATAAATGGGGAATTTGTACACATGATGGAATTGTTCTTCGAATGTCTCAATTGCCAAACTTTTGTGCTCACCCCACATTCCTTGGCATGTTACAATGGCACAATTCAAGGTGTTAAAGCCCTAAATGACCTGGGCTCTACATATCTGAAAGATCACCACCTCCCTGATTTTCTATTACAGCCTACGAGGTCAGCTGGGGGAGCGCCCTCTTCCAAGTCCCATTAGTACATCGTGTCCATATGTCAAGGACACAAGGAGAAGTGCTCTTGGTGACTGCTCCAAAACTACGGGACTCTGTTCCCTAGAGGTTTGTCAGCCTGGGCCTCAGCATTTTCCACAGGAGATGCAAGACTTTTTTTCATTTGGCCAGGTGTTTGGCAGGCAGGGACAGGGTTTTAAGTGGGTGGAGTTTTTTTGTGATGGGGAAAGCCTGTGTGTCTTACCTTTTATATGCTGTTTTTATAAGTTATTTGCCATGAGTCTTCAGGATATGGTGGGATGGAATTTATACAAACAAATAAATACACACTAATGTCCTATTCTGCTCCTCCTCCTCCACACTATCCATCAGAACACACAATGAATGCAGAATGAGGAGAGAGGAGGGATAATCACCCTTATATAAGGTTTCATGTTTTCCTGAATTGCCTTTTGTTCTTACATGATATCTAGAGATGCTTTCAGATTTCACACTTGCACCCATAGTTCTTCTTGAGATGCTTTCTGTTGGGTTGTTATGTTTGAAAAGTTGTACCATGAAGTTATAACGTAGTACAACAGTTGAAAAGCATAGCCATTGATTGTTCAACTATCATACAATGTGTATGTATTAGGGCTGAAACAAGATCTTTCAAAGAGTGAGAATCTCATCAAAATCCTGGTTCACTACTTGTCCAAGACAAAACAATTACTGGAACTTGTGTGTCAAGTGCTCAGCAAGATAACTACTTTTTTTTTTTAAAAAAAGAACATCCTAAAAAAAAAAAAAAAATCCATTATACAAGTGCAAATGACCACTCGTCTGTTTTGCACATACGCAAAAATGAATGCCGCCCTTAACAAAAATGGCATCAATAGCATCACCACCATTTTGGTTAAAAGCAGCAGGTATTTTATGTATGTGCAGAACAGTCTGGTGGCCATTTTTCACATGTACAATACATTTTCTCTCAGCTGGAATGAGTTCTCGAGTGAGAAAAAAATATATAATACTAAAAAAATCATTGTGCATGTGCTAAATGGCTGTTGGGCTGTTTTTTTATGGACAAAATGGTCAATACCCTTAACCAAAATGGTTGTGATACTATGGATGCCATTTTGCTTATGGGTGGCAGCCATTTTGTCCATCTGCAAAACAGTCAGGTGACAGTTTTGCACTTGTGCAACGGAGCTGATCCCAAGCCCAGCAGACAGGCACGTGGAGGATATGCAGCACATGCACACCTCCAGCATGGGGCACAGTGTGAACACAAACCATGCAGTGGTGTGCATGCGAGTGCACCCTGTAGCATGCATGGGGATTGGGATTGGCCCCAATGACATTTTTCTCACCCAGAATGAGTTAGAAAATAAATTTAAAGCTTCACATGTGGAAAATGGCACCAGACTGTTTTGTGAATGCACCAAATGGCCACTGCCCTTAACCAAAATGGCAAAGATGCTATTTCTACCATTTTGGTTAAGGGCTGTGGTGATTTTTTGCAAGTGCAAAAAAACAGTACAGTGGCCATTAGTGCATCTGCAGTGAATTTTTAAATTTATTTTCTCATAGGGATGGGAGAACAGAACGCGGTTTTGATGTTTAAATGGTCAGTCATTTGGTTCAAAACCCGAGTTCGGGTTCGATGGTTCGGTTCAGCCGAGTTGGGTTTGGCCGAACTTGGCCGAACATTCAAAAATAGCAAAACCGAAACCGAAATGAAATCGAAACTGAAATCTAATTTTTGGCTCTGGAAAGACATTTTCCTGCCCCATAACCAGGGGCGGATTGGGAAATCAAAGTGGCCCGGGAGAATATAGTGTTAGTGGCACCGGAAACGGGCCAAGGGGGCATGGCTTGGGGGCATGGCTTGGGGCGGGCAGAATGTACCAGATTTGGGGCCTATCAGAGCTGAGTCCCCAGACTCAGATCCTCAGCAGCCTGGCAGAGGTGAGCGGGAGGTTATGGGGGGATGGCAGGGGGGAGACTGCCACTGGGTGGGTACTGGCCCTCATTTCAGTGCTCTGGCTCCCCAAATCACTCCGTTTCAGTGCTCAGTGGCCCCCAACCAAAAAAATCACTCTGTCCCTTGCTATGCATCCTAC
>QEPC01014405.1:1396700-1462598 GCA_003113815.1 Sphenodon punctatus | reverse complement strand
AGCCATCTCGAAGAACCTTCTTTACAAGGTAGCAACCTTCTGATCAGCACATGGGCAGGAGCTGTTTGTAAACAAACAGCCTTATCTCCCAGCCGGATCGCTGTCCCCGCTGCTGCAGCGCTACTAGGAGGGAGAGTCAGGTAAGTCCCCCCCTCAACCCAACCCAACCCAACCTGACAGGGGTCAGGACCAACAAATTTTTTTGTTTGTTTGTTAAGAATAATTTTTAAAAAGACAGCGTGACCGGCCCCCAGCCCAGCCCCCAGCCCACCGGGAATCCTCCCGGTGCATTCAATGGCCAATCCGCCCCTGACCATAACTCATCCGAACATGACTGAACTGTTCGGTCATTCAAGAGTTCGGTTTGGACATTCTGTTCGGATGTCCGAACAGACCGAGTTTGGTCCGAACTCCAAACATCCGAACCGTGTTCGCCCATCCCTATTTTCTCACCTGGGAACTTGCTCTGGGGACCAAGATCTCGTTGCTTTTGAACTCACAAGTTTTATCACAAGAAAAAAACCCAACAACAAACTCTTCTCATTCAACCCTAGTTTGTATGCGATACAGTTATGGAGACATTGAAACAACTCCTCAGAAACTGCCCAACAGAGAACCAGCTGGTGCTTTAATGAGTGACTTGCATATGGAACATGGGATAATCTTCAAACACTTAATACCCCTAGAATAAAAATCCACTCTTCCTCCAAAAAGGTCTGCCAGCAACAGGGATTTGCAAATGTGAGTCTCAATGGGACAACACTGAGTGAATGTCTGTGAGCAAGGAGTCTCGTTCATCACCGAGTCCAGCTGTGCTCCATTGACAGCGGGGAGAGCTGCGCCTCCGCTAATTCCATCAGCAGCCCTTCAAAGGCTCCGCCAGGACTACGTGCAGAGGCTGGAGGGGTGTGAGTCACCTGGGCTTTTTCACCAGCCCGTTTGCCAGCTTGTGACTCCCCGTCGCCTTACTATCTCCACCCACCACTTGTTCCTGCCTGCTTAGAGCAGGAGCCTCGTTCATCGCCGAGCCCAGCTGTGCTCCATTGACAGCGGGGAGAACTGCACCTCCGCTAATTCCAGCAGCAGCCCTTCAAAGGCTCTGCCGGGGCTACGTGTAAGGGCTGGAGGGGTGTGAGTCACCGGGATATTTTCATCAGCCCGTTTGCCAGCTTGTGACTCCCCGTTGCCTTACTATCTCCACCCACCACTTGTTCCCGCCTGCTTAGAGCAAGGAGTCTCGTTCATCACCGAGCCTAGCTGTGCTCCATTGACAGTGGGGAGAGCTGCGCCTCTGCTAATTCCATCAGCAGCCCTTCAAAGGCTCTGCCGGGGCTATGGCGGCACCATAGTCACGCGCCAGTGCGTCGCGCACCAGTGAGACGCACGCCAGTGGGTCGCGCGCTAGTGGGTCATGCGCCAGTGCGTCGTGCCTAAGGGCATCGTGCCTAAGGGCGCGCCCTTGTGCGTGGGCTTAGGTGGGGGCTGTGGGGGTTGTGAGTCAGCTCTGGTTTTTGTGTGAAATTGTTGTATGATGGGCAAGAGGGGGAGGAAGTCGAGGATGGAAACCCGCTCTCAAGCCGGTACCAAACAGACAACCCTGGAAAACTATTTGCAGAACTCTAGATCAGACTATGCATGGGCAGGTGATCTACAGAGTTCTACTCTGTTAGCTGAAGCTTTGGAGTCTCAGCTGAATAGGGTTCCCTCTCCGATTATATCCTCACCATCTTTAGATTCTCCCTGCCCGGGCCCTGTGCCGGAGCCTGCAATCAGAGTTGCAGGCTTATATAAGGGGTATGAGGTGGCCTCCAGCCTCTGGAATAGTCAAAATCAATCAGCCTTGGTTTGACAGTGAGTGTAGGCAAGTTAGAATCGAGCTTAAAATCATGTATTACAAATATAGGGACTCCCGGGTGGCTACTTTACCCTCTCAATATATAGCCCTCAGAACAAAATATAGGAATTTAATAAACACGAAAAAGAGGGACTTTTGGGATGCTTGCTGGAGGTCCCTTTTGCAGGCTGCAAATTCAGGGGATAGCAGGGGCTTTTGCCCCCTGGTAAATATTTCTACTGGGGGAAGGAAAGGCACTCCAGTTCTAAAGATACCAGCAGACAGATGGATAGATCACTTTGGTGAATTATTCAACTGTTTAGAAACTGATAATGAAGGATGTCAACCAGGGAATGCCTTGTATGAGGGGCTTGAGGAGTTGCCAGTTTGGCCGCCAGTACAGGTTGAGGAAGTTGAGGCATTTGTAGACTCCATGCGGAATGGACGAGCGCCAGGCCTGGAACTTATAAGGATAGAATTCCTCAAGACTAATAAGGCCTGGTGGTTACCGGTTCTGACTGCCCTATTTATAGCTATAAACAATTCAGGTCGGGTGCCAGTGGTTTGGGCCACGGCATTGGTAGTTCTGATCTACAAAAAGGGCTCCAGAACAGATCCGGCCAACTACAGGCCGATAAGTCTTCTATCAGTAATTTCAAAGGTTTACGCCAAATTACTTTTGGGGAAGTTGACTTCTTGGATGGAACAGGCTAAAATAATTTCACCAGAACAGGCAGGATTCCAGCAAGGATGTTCTACCATTGAACACTGCTGCATATTACAATACCTTGCAGCAAAGTATAGGGCATGTAATGGGGCTTTGTATGCAGCTTTCTTGGACCTCAGGGCAGCCTTTGATTTGGTAGATCGGGCTGCCCTGTGGGAAAGGCTGCAGGATTCTCTCATTGATAGACGTTTGCTGGCTCTGATGCGTTCCCGATATACTAACTCATCTATGGTGGTCAAAATGGACAAGCACAGTCACATTCCACCTTTAATTCCAACCTCAATGGGGGTTAGGCAGGGATGTGTCCTGGCCCCTGCATTATTTAACTGCTTTATAGATAACATCATTCCAGTTATGGCAAACCCCTGATTTTTTCCACCTAAATTGGCAGCCAGGGCCATCAGCTATCTCTGTTATGTGGACGATGTGGCCTTATTATCCCAGACCTGAGTGGGGCTCATGAGACAATTACAGACCTTTGCCAGTTTTTGTCAGTCTAATAATCTAATTATCAATCATGATAAATCTAAGATCTTGCTCTTTTCTGCCCGCTCAAAAATGCAGGGCTGGTCTGAAGGGCCCGCTCAAAAATGCAGGGCCCCCCATGGTGGCTGCACCCTCCTGAGGGCAGGGGGCACCGGGAGGTGGATGCATGGCCCCTGAGGGCGCAGGGCCGGCTGGGGCACCTGAGCAGGGGGCAGGGGCACTGAGGGGCCTGGCATGGGGCCCTGGGCAGGCAGGGTGCCCGGGTGCGCAGCTGCCATCACGTAGGCGTACATCATGCCAGCATGCAGGAGCAGGGAGGTCCCAATATCGTGGGACCTATCCATCTTCGCAGAGTGCTCCCGCACCATGCCTGTGATGGCCTGCTCCAGCCTCCCAAGTGCCTCCACCTGCCTGCTGTGCTCCCGGCGCTCCTGCCTCCGCTCCAGGCACACCTCGGCCTGGAGCCTCATGTCCCTCACCTCTGCCCACTCCAGGGACCGCTCGATGGCTGCCTCTATCTGGTTCATGGCCACTATCATCCTCTCCCCCTGTTCCTCTGAGGCCCGGATGATCTCTGCCTGGTTCTCCCTCCTCCTGCGGACCTGTGCCCGGTGCTCCCGCATGCACTGCGATGGGGCCACGGGACCTGGGGATGCTGGCTAATGGGGTTTCCCTGTGGGTACGGAAGGGTTAGTCCGATCCTGACCCAGGCCCCTCCCCGCAATGGGGCAGGGGGCCCGCTGGCCACCAGGTGGCTTGCCAGACCCCTCCCCACCCTTCCAACAGTTCAGAGACCCCCCTCTCTGCACCCTGGGTTGCCCTCCCTACCAGACCACCTGCTTCACCTGGTTCCTGTGCCTGCTGGTGGGTCTCCTTGGCGTCTGCCTGCTCGGTCACCTGGGTCTGGTCCTGGGGTGTCCCATGGCCTGCAGGCGAGGAGGGGGGGTTGTGGGTGTAGGGGTGTGTGAGCCCAGTGCCTCCCCCCCTCCGGGTCACCCACTTACCCTCGATGTTGGTGTCAGATCCTTCTGAGGTCATTCCCTCGGTGTTGGAGTGCTCCCCCATGGACCACTGGCTGAGGGTAATGAGGGTGCCAGCCTTGGACTCCGCCTGCCCGGCCTGGGGGTGGGCGCTCTCTGGGATGCTGTCTGGGGGGGCTGCAGGTGCTGGGGGCCCCGGAGTGATCCTCCTGGTGGTCCGGGGTCCTGGAGCTTGTGTCTACCAGGGGGAAGCGAGGTGAGGGGGTACCTCAGCCCATTCCCTGCCCTGGACCACAGCGGTCCCGACAAGCCATGGGGTGACTATGGACCCCTTCATATACAGGATGCAGTCCAGGGCATCGTAGAATGGGGAGGTCCGGGCTCCATGTCCAGACCGTCTATTGTTGTCCCGGATGGCCTTGTAACCCCTCTTCAGCTCCTTGGCCTTTGAGCGGCACTGTGCCGCTATGCACTGATGCCCCGCCACCTCCATGTCCCGCACTATGTCCCGGTAGACATGCTCATTGCGCCGGTTGAGCGTGAGCTCCAGCTGGTACTCCAGGGTCCCCCATATCCTTATGAAGTCCCGGGTCTCCTGGAGCCCCCACTGGCCCCCTCTGTGGTACGCCTTCCTCCCTCTTCTCCACTGTGGTTCATCCTCCTCCTGCTCCACCTCCACCTCCTCCTCCACCTGGGCTGGTCCGGTGTCCTCCAGGGGCTCATCCGCCCGTACGCTCTTCCATGTCTGTGGGAGGCAGGGGGTGGGGGGTTTATGGTTTGGTGCATGCCCTGGGCCCTCGCAGGGTGCCCCCTTCCCCCTCCTCCCTGGTGGGAGCCCAGACTTGCCCCGTGCTCCAGCCCCCCTGGTGCCCCTGCTCCCCTGCCCTTGTTTCCCCTTACCCATTTCCTGGGTGCCTCCTCTGCCCCATTCCAGCTGCTGTCCCCGGGGCATCGTGTCCCGCCTGATGCTGCAGGTGTTGTCCCTGCACCTCCTCCATGGTCAGCACGACCCCCAGCTCCCCCTCCTCCGCTCCCACCACTGCTGCCCCTGCCTCCTCCTCCTCCACCGTCGCTCTCTCACCCACCGCTCTCTTCCGCCTCCCTCCTCACTCCATCCCGCCACGCTTCCCTGCTGCAGGTTTCCCTTTAAATCTCCCTCCAGTGGTTGTGTTGTTGCTGGTTGCCTGGCAGCAACGTTGCGTGCATTGTCCATGGCTGGGGGATCGTTTTCTTTGTTTCCGTCTGGGGATTGGTGTCCAGATGTTACTTTTTGTTGCTTCCTGGTGGGAATCTCTTTGACCGCGCTTCCCAAGCTTTTGCCCTGGGTAGCCCGGGAAGCGTGGTTGAAATTGACCCCATGTGGGTATTGAGCGTGGTGAACATCTGGTGGCCGCCTAACAGACGTTCAGGGCTCTTTGGCCCCACCACGGGATTGAGCGTGGTTCACTGTGGTTGAGCATGATCTCATAACATCTGAAAACACTCATGCAGGGCGCTTTGACCCCGCTGCGGAATTGACCGTGATTCACTGTGGTTGAGCGTGATCTCGTAATGTCTGAAATCACCCAGAGCCCTGTAAAATACACAGAAAAGCAGTATTGGGGATTGTCTACTCATTTACACCAGTTTAGTGAAATCAATTCAAATCTTTATTTAGATACTTCAAGCAAGGAAATCTAAAACATCCTCCTACTTGATTCAAGCTAAATTGATATAGCCTTTTTTGCACCTTTCCATTTTATTAAGTATATAAACAAAGCAAAAGGCTTAATAAATATCCCTATATTTATGTTACACATAAAGTTAGTTATAACACATCAGTTCTAATGTCCACTGGGGCATTTGTTTCAGATGTAGTTATTTTTTCAATAGTAAACAGCAATGGAAACACTGTTTCCAATTGACATGTCTACATAACAGAGCATAACATGGAAAAAAGTTACCAAGAGCCTATAAAGTGTATTTCCCAGTGGTTTTAATGAATAGAATGGGAATTAGACCTTTTTAAAGGTTATTTGCTTTCTTGGAGACAAGTTAGGTTTTTAAAGTATCCATCTATCTCTAGTTTTCTCTTCTGTGCCTACAATGGCCCCAAAGCTAAGTTTTCAATCAGCTTCCAGTTGTTTTCTTGAGGGTTTTTTCTTCTTCTTCCCTCTAATGGGAGATTAAGTACTCATTTATGTTTTCACCACATTTTAGTTCTGAGAAATTATAACAAAAATGAACGTAAAGGAAGTGTCTTCTAAGGCTTGTAACTGAACTGATCAAGCTTTATAATTATCAAAAATCTTGAGCAACCAGTTTGCAAGTTGCCTCTATTTTGTACTTCACGGCTATAAGAGGAGAACTTTGCTAGCCACTATAATATCCCATCCTGTTGTGAGGCCGAATGATCATTACCCTTTCGTTGTCACCTACACAAATAAAGCACTAGGGTTAATTTTTCAGAGTACAGAATTGGTTGAAGAAATTTCAATAATTCAATCTATTCTTATCTTCCATCTCCTTTCTCTCAGCTTAATCATAGCATACTTAGCAAAATATACAATGCTATGTGGAATCTAACATCTACTGTAGTCACCACGTGGAATCACTTAACTCCTAGAGCAAGGATCCTGGGCTCAGAGAGCTAACATGGGGTGTCTCCAGATGAGATAGGGAGGGGACGCTACCGTATCTTGGGTAGCCTTACTCTTCCCTGGGCAGCTGGACCATGTGATGCAGTGCATCATGTGGGTGGTGGCAGCCAGATGTTCCTTGCCTGCTACATGACACATCCTTGGAAAAATTCTGAGGACACATCATGGAGCAGCCTTACCCCAATTGGAGTAAGGCTGCCCAGGGCAGGGAAACCTATGTAGTTAGGCACCTTCTCCGCTGCAAGCTCTGTGTCGGGGCTGTGAGTGACAGGTGCTGGTGCCTGTCACACGCAGCCACATCATGGCCAGGGGCAGGGTATGGCCAGGTGCACACTCGTTTGGCTGGCATGGGCACCGCATCCCTCCCAACTGTGGACGCGGCTCTGACAGGGACCGGCCTGCCTGGCTTTCCCAACAACTGTCTGACCAGCTTCCCACACTTGCCCCACTGTGTGGCATTGTAATTCCCCTCCACAGGGATCAGGTCCTCCCCGCTTCTGTGGAGACACCCAAAGAAGCACCAAAAAAAAGGATGCTCCTTCATTTCTGAATCTCAGACTGAGATTCAACCTGAATATAAGATTTTCAGCAATGGATTACCCAACCAATCATACCTTGGCCCATTCTCTTGGAATGGGAGTCACATTTCAAATTTGGGAGTCTGGTGCATACCTAGAGGCTTGGGAGTCTACAAATCTTGTATCACTGTCAAAAAAGACTTGCAAAAAGACTTGAACTAATAGATTCTGTTCTTCTGAACGTCTAGCTCAGAATCTCTAACGCTCTTGGATAGGACTAAACAGAGGCCCTCCTCCAAGAACTACTGTTACAGTAAGTTAAGTAATCTCTGTATCCATTTGGTAACTCATACCAAACTACCTTCCAGCATACTATGGATACTTCCCCCGCCAATATAGAAAGGTTTAAAGCACAAACACAACCTATCTATAACCTAATATCGAGAGGCTTAAAGCAAACACAATTTGAACTTTAAGGTGCTCCTAACTCTAGCCTGGTCTAGAGATGCATTTTCCCACCCACATGCTCTTCTACTTACACTGGGCAATATGAACACTTGAAACTTCAACCTCAAAAGCTGACATTCTGCTTGATTATTGGCAATGTGAACTAAATGCTGGTACTACAAGAAGCTCCATTAGGAATGAGTTGTTTATTAGGAAGGTTATAGAAGTTTTGCTAAGATGTGTTTGCTCACTTTGAGTATTTTTTTTCCCCCATACAGAAAATTACAATATGTTCAGTTATTTTTTAATCATCTTCTGTCTCTTGATTGCTAAATGTATTGATTTTTTACTGCTACCTATTGTTGGTATTATGATAATGAAAGATGTGCCAGGTTCTGTCTGCACACATATATAAAGCAACACAGTCCCCAACTCAAGGGCTTATGTGGTCTCAACACCGGAATCCATTTACTCATGAGTAGATCCATTGCCTTTAAGAAGTTGTCAAATCTAAGATGACAAATAACTAGAGAAGAAATAGCCAATTCTAAGTTTGCTAATATTTTTCACATTTTGAGATAGCTTCCTGAATAGCCATATTGGATTCATGCACCAAAATGAAATTTGCATACCCATTATTTTGCTTATTTCATTTGGGGCATTTGGTACCCTACCAAAGTGTCTGAAATACTTAACACACAGTACCAAAGTAAACAAAGTGAAATATCCCAAAACCTGTTTCAGAAAATAAATATTGCTTCATACAAAACTAAGGCTATTTTTAAATGAGCAAGGCTGGGGAGTGGGGGGGGGGCAGGAGAAGGCGGGGGAGATCCGTGTCCTCTGAGTGGAACAGTCACATAGCGCCCACTCAAGTGGAATGTATGGGGAAGGATTCTAATGGGCAACTCCATTGGTGGGTACCGCAGCAGCCCCCACACATTCCCCCTACCACAGACCATGGGGGAGGGGGAAGTGGTCAGGGTTGGTCTTTGAAACTGACATGTCCCGGCTGAATGCTGGGGAGCCTGGGTTCCTCAGCCCTCCCAGTCAGTTTCTGTGCCATGCAAAGGCTGTTTCCGCTGCCCACAGTTTCTCTGAATGTTGTACTGAATGGAGGACACTCAGCTGACGTGGCTGGCTGCAACCATTCATATGAGCTGGGGATGTGTGGGCATCTGCTCCCACACAGTTTTTTGGGCTGTCCCCAGAAAGCGCACTCTTGTTTTTTCCACCAGTGGTCCGTGACGAGTCAAAAGTGGGGGCTATGTGGGTCAAGGGAGCATGCACCCACCCACACCACCTTCACACAGGTGTTCAAGTGGGTGGACATGGGTGGTTGCTTCTCGTTTCAAAGTGGCCCAGCTGAATAGGAAAAATTCTTCAAATTCAGTATTTGATGTGGATATTTGTTTTAGCTCAGACTAGTGTGAATGAGAGGGACACAATAAAATATACATTAGAGGAATTTTATTAAATAAGTCTCCAGTTTGCATACTGTACACAGACTGTCAGGTTTATTTTTTTCAGTCCTATGGTTATCTGGGAATAAGTGGAGACTGATTTTTTTCTGATACACTTCCCTTTATGCAGCTTTTAAAATTTATATTCCAGTACATTACCAGAGATGTTCACTCTGGTGTGGCAAGCTGACACCCCACTGTTATCTTGTCCCTGTACATGCAAGGAAAGAAAAAAATACTTCAAGATCGGTTTTCTTTCCAAGTCCCCTCTGTACAAAGCAACCCAGTCCACAATGGATTTCTGTTTGTCACTTCAAAACAATCCCAAATTCTTTAATATTAATCCAAAGTTTATTTCCCCAGGCAGGTTTAAGTAATGTTTCCAGAATCCTTCCCCTTATTTTCATTCTTAAATATCACTTATCAGCTGTGCGCTATTTTGTTTCCCATTATATTGAGCATGTGGTGTGGTGCAGCTGAATAGCCATAATGTGCTGATTTGGGACTGCTTCAGCTTGCCACCCTTGGTTACTTGGCCAACTGAGGCCGACAAGCAGAATTATTCCCATTATACTTCTGTGGAGACTTTCAATAATAGAAAGTGAATTATTTTTGGTAGCTTTTTGAGGCCAAAAAGCCCCATTAAAGTGCATTTTCAAAGACCTCCTGTGGGACTTCCGCTTTGAAAACTTGCAAGGTGCAGCTAGAGGTCTGACGTCAAATAAGGACAGGTAGCTCAAAACTCACATTATTGTAATGAATAAATATTGTACTAGGAAGAATATCAGAATACATTAACTTACTATCCATGGATGGAAGATGTTTTGTGTAACAGACTTGCATAATGCACTTTTAGGCATGAAAGTGCAACAAAGACCTTGCAAAAATGGTGTTTTTCTAAAAGGAAAGACCTGTAGTTTCATAGAGATTTGCATTTCAGAAATGTAGCTGGAAAAGTAAGCCTGTTCCTGACTTAGTCTGGCTTTTCAATAACAATTATATAATCATTTCAAAAATAAAGTATCAACACTGTCTATTATTGCAATTTCTAGTCGAGCCCTAACTAAAGGATGATGAATGACACACTATTCCCTGGATAGCCTAGGCATTAGGGTTCAGCCATGCATTTCTCTGGATCCAAAACAGCAGGCTCGGAGCCACGTTTTCCTCTGCATTCCCTATCCAATTGTTTTGTAGAGGGACAACTAAGCAGCACCAGCCCACACACCACAGTCCCTGCATAGATACATTTTTTCATGTTTGTTTATTTTGAGTCCAAGAGCTTACATTTTACAAGGGCACCTGGATGCCAAATTTAAGCTGAATTCAAAGTGTAAGGAACCAAGAGTATGGGACATGGCATCACACCATTGGCACAGAAACACAAGACCTCCAAGAAGTAAAGCTGGTTTCCTCAAGATCTTTCCTTCCCCTCCCCCACCCATCATGATGATTTTGAAATGGCATCCTTGTACTCTTATAGTAATTGTGGGAACTGGAAACAAATGGGGAATCTCCATTTCCTGAATGGGGCAATATTCCTCCCTCATGTTCAGGGCCACTACAGTGTTCACCTCATAAATCCCTATACATAGCAGAAGGAGTAAGGGGAAGGATGAGGGTGTTCCTCTGGCCTGACCCTTGCAGTGAGTGAAGGATTCCCCATGGCTCTGCCTTGGAAAAGAATGAGGAACTGGATCATGGGTATGAGCAAGTGAGGAAGGGCTGTACACATAGTATGTGTCTTATTTGATTTTATATATTTATTTTGCACAGAGGTGCATTGTGGCTATATCAGTTTGAGAGGCCTGTAGGGAAGGGGAACCAATGTTTTTAGAAGAGCTTTTTAATTTAGAAAGCATGACTTTTTTTTTTTTAAATGTATTTTAGATAACGAGTCCCACAGATTTTCTGAAGGAGGTACTGGGAGCAGTGGCAAGAAGAATATTGATGGAGGTAGTCCCATCAGACACAGATAAATTGGAGAGGGGGAGGGAGAGAGAGAAAGAAACAGCAACACAAGCCCTCCAAAGGCAGCTCCCAATTTGGGCTCTTAGCAGGTGGCATGTGCAAAACAGACAAAGAAAGGGACGGATAGATTCACCACCACTAGATCAAAGGCAGCCCTTAAGCCAGAACCCAATCAGTACACAGTATAACACAGATCAACAGTGTGAAGGGGTACCATTAGACACAGACAGAAATCCACAACTGTTTCTGTTACCAGCTGAAGGAAGTCAGCTCTCCAAAAACAGAACCCAGTTTGGGCAACAAGCCGTGGATCTATCTATGCCTACGGCAGGGATAGTGGCACAAAAAAACCATGCTGTTGTGGGGGCGGGGCGCACTGGGACAAGGATGGAGGCAGGATGGAGCGGGGCCTCCAACCTGCATGTTTGTTGTGGTTCCCCCCCACCTGGGTTGTGCAGGTGGTGGGACAGGTCTCCCGGCAGAAGGCACATTGGTTTCCTGCCGCTTGCCAACCTGGAGAGTGGTAGCGGTGGTTTTTTGGGTCAGGCAGCCGCCTCACTGCCTGCATGTTTGTTTTTACCTATTGTATTTACAAATTTATAAACTATGCCCAAGTGCTTAATTGCTGAATGTGACCGAAACACAGTTTCTGTTTTCAACCCAAGCTGCCAGTAGAAATGCCAGAAATACATTATATATATATTATTCCTGGGAATAAAACCTGCTCTCAAAAGCTTTCAGAGAGCAGTTTTCTCTTACAAATGCTTACAAAGCAGATGTGGATACTTTTGCACAGCTGGTGTGCCATTTTGTCTTGCTAGCATTGCTCACTTATGATCATTGCAGTGTGTATCTCCCAAATTTTTGCTCTCTCTGACTTTGTGTACACCAAGAGTTAAACATTTCTGACGCAGTCAGTCTCCCCCTCAAATAATGTGTTGACAGTGCAGGCTACTGAGCAAGCAGCTACAACCAACACAGTAAAATTGCTAGCTGATTTTAAAACTAATTCAAGTGCATTTTATGTCTAAGTCTTTTTAAGCAAATTACAGTATTTGTGCAATCCTCTGCATTCTGAACCTACAAAGCAACTGAAAGAAAGTTACATCTGGGAGGCGGGGAGGGGAAGGTTAGACACACCACTTCTATTATGGTATCATCACTGTATATTATTGTTTTCTAATCCCCCCCCCAAGATTACCTAATCTATGCACTGCCCCTTCCATACATTGTATTCGTTCAGTCCTTTTAAATATATTTAGCTGCCCTGGTATTATATCATTATTACATATACTGTAGTTGTAGAATTATCTTTCTGTCTAACCTATACTTTCTTTCCTACTCAAGTGGAATAATTAGTTCCTTTTATTACACACACAAAAGATTGTTTCAGCTTCACCATTTAAGATGGTGCTATCTATCTCCCATTGAAAATTCCTTTTAGCATGATGCCAGGGATAGGTGGTCAATCAGGGTATAAGGATTTTCTTTTCATACTCTTATCTCAGTTAATAGAAGAGGATCTGCAGTGGGTGATACTCTGTAGAATTAATTCCTTGTACAGTGGACCTTAATAGACATGCCATTCCAGCATTATTTTTTGTAAAAGTCATGACATTATATTTTATTCATGAAAACGTTTAGCATTGGCCTAATTCTGTTCTTATTGAAGTGTGATGAAGCCTTTTAAGGGATGTCTGTCTATCACTCTGACCTCACTCTCTTCACAGGTTATAAGAGCTGAAGGAAGAGAAACCAAGTCAGACTTGTGCTGGGAGAGGTCCTGGGTCCTGCAGAGACAGTCCAAAGGAGGACGAGTTCCTTTAGGATGAGGAGTGAATTAATTCCACAAGGACGTTGCTTACAGTGGTGCACAGATGGTATCTAAAGGGCTGTGTGGCCCAGTAAGGAGCATACGCATTCAGTGGATATCATTATTTTACCATGACTACTCTCCATTAAATTAAGGGTATCAATCACAAAATAAAGTCAGTCATCATGAAACAGAAGCTGGTCCTAAATATTTATTCCCATAATAATGACTGATTGTAATAACTTTTCCTTAATATGATTAATTCCTATGCGAGATCTTCCACTCATTTCAATGGGAATATTCAAGTAATAACAGAGTATTGGGATCCTAGTTATAGACTCTGAGCCTATGCTCTGAGTCATAATGGTTGAGCTTCACACCTGAACTGATCCCAAGAACTTAATCTGATTTTCCCCTTATTTTTACTATAACTTAGAAAAACTATGTGTTATCCCAAGCTTCCTCAGAGTTGGTCCCTACACCAATACAGCTTTACAGTGCTTTTTTTGTCTAGCACATGTCTCTCTTTACCCCCTCCCAGCTTATTCTATCCACTCACACTCATTCCATGCCCACTCATATATACCTGTTCTACATTTGCTCAATGTATATATTTCTACAGGCTACGCTACAAGCCTGAGGGAGGGCCCTGTGTGGCCTGAAAGCTTGCTTATTTCCACCAACAAGAAGTGGTCCAATAAAAGTTTCAAAACCACTGTCTTCCCCTCTCAGAGTTAATGAACATGCTTAAACCACTCTTCAAATGAGTAGCCCCAATACCTTATTTAACCTTACTTTAACCATCCTGACTGAGCAGGGTGTCCTATAAGCTTGTTAAAGTTTGTTACGTGATTGTGAGACCACGCCATCAGATTGTGCTACAGAAAATAGGTAGAACGATTAGTACCTGATCAGGGGCATAGCCAAAGGCAGACTTGGACCTAAAATCAGTTCGGGCATTTTCAGTAACCTGGCCCCCATCATTAGAAAAATGCAATATTGACAAAACATAAACATTAACTTTTAAATGTGTGTGGGGGGGGGAGGGATACTACCCCCCCTAGCATTTTCTAGAACTGCCAGATGGCCAGTTGAGAACTACACATAGCTATAATCTGGATAGTAGGTAGGTACTAGGATGGCCAGATATGAAAATTTCAGCAGACACAAAAGATACAGGTTTCAGGACTGCATTAGCTCCAAGACAGCCCTGCAACCTGTAGTTATATCTGGCCATCTTGGTAGGTACAGCTTCACTAGGACCCACATTAGAGATGTCAGGTAGCACGTTATAAGTAGGGGTGTGAAGTTCAGATTTGGGTCACTACAAATCACCCGATGCCTGAATTTGGATGAATTGTATTGACAAAATGAACCAGGGGGGATATGAATGAAAATTTGCTTTGTACCTCCCTTACAGATCTACCAAAGTTCCTTGGAGCGGCGCTGGTGGGGCAGGATGTGCTTTACTTACTTTTCTGTAGTGCAGAGCTCCAGACCAGCACTCAACTCAGCCTTCTCCAGCCACACCAGGAAGAAAAACCACACCAAAAAATAATGTGCATATGCAAAATTGCCGCCATGGCCATTCTGTGCATGTGCATCCTTTTTCCAAAATGGCATCAGCAGCATTGGCACCATTTTGGAAAATGGCATCTGGTCTGCATATGCTCAGCTGATGGATGAGCATGTGCAGACCAGGTGCTGTTTTCTAAAATGGTGCTGATGCTGCCAGAACCATTTTGGAAAATGGGTGCACATGCACAGAACGGCTATGGTGGCCATTTTGCATATGCACATTAATTTTTATTGTATTTTCTTCCCGGTGCAGCCAGAAAAGGTTATGCCAGGCACTAATCTAGAGCCCTACACTACAGAAATTAAATAAAGGAACAGCCTACACCCTTCCCCCCCTTCTTGGCCCCTCTTCCACAAACTCTGCCTCCCCTGGATCCCTGTCCACCCAATCCGTCACTGACACCCACCACAGCCTACTCTCAGGGGGTGGGGGATAGGCTGGGACAGGCTTTGGTGGCCAGGAGTCTGGGGGAGGCAGGCAGGGGTCCAGGTGAGGCAGAACTGGGGGAAGATGGATTTAGGCATGCATTGTTCAGATCCAAACAATACAAACCCAAATCTGAACAAAATCCTGTTCGTTTTAGAACAGAATCTGATTTTTGATCTAAACTCCCACCCTTAATTATAAGCAGTGCTCTGCGATTTCTACATGGTGAAGGATACAGAAAGAGTCTTCACAATTCAAATCAATTAACTGCTCATTTAAACAATGGGTGTTTTTAAATGAGCAAGGCTGGGGGAGGGGGTTTCTGTGGCCACTGAGTGGCACAGCTGTGGAGCAGCCACACAGTAGGAGTAGGAAGGAATTCTACTAGGTGGCTCCATGGCAACACAGACAATCTCCATGCACTTCCACTGCCACAGACCACCCCTACAGACAACTCATATGGGTAGCCGTTCCCCCCCACACCCAGAAACACCTCCCACTCCAAGCCATGGAAACCACCAAATGGATGAACCATAAAATGAGGCCCCTTAGGTTTTCTCAACACAAAAAGTCTGGAATGTTATCTCTAGGTGTCTGGAATTTATCACACCCTTCCAAATGAAGGATGATACCAGCTTCAGATCATCTCAAACAAAGGAAAGATTTAAGTTAGTTTATTTTAGCTAACAAATCTGTTTAATTAATGGTTGAGATAAATATTGAAATAGCTAACAGATCTGGTTATTTTCTCTCTGTAATCTGACAATTATCTCTGATAAAAATATAAGGCTTCTATTCATTTTAAAGCTTGAAGAAAGTCAAACTTTGATTGGTTTCTTTAAGAGAGCCAATTAGAATCCAGTGTATCTCCTTACTGACTGATGTGTATCTGATGTCAGCGTGACAGTCTAAGAAACTGAGCCTCCCATTTTAAGGAAGCTTTAAAATGGGAGACACAGAGAATTGATCCTCAGATTGAGATCCTAAATACCATTGGATTTTCTTCTCATTTAACATCTTTATGGCAGAGGGATGAATCTGGATTGAATGTAAAGTATAAATTCTTGATATCTTTGAACCAATGAATTGTGCATATGTTAAGCTTTTACAAAATTTTTCTTAATATAGAAATGTTTTAAGATCATGTACCTTTGATTGGCAATCATACCATTCTATGTAAGCTACTAATATTTTCTATTTATATTTAAGTAAACTTTGCATATATTTTTATATACCAAAAGTCTCATGTTCCTTTATTTATAAATGTATTGTCATTTTTACTATACTCTCTTTGCTAGCTGGATAACAAAGTGAAGTGTAAACTCATATTATACAAATTGGGAAAAAGTGTAGCCCAATTCAGTATGACCAATTCAGCTACGAAACTTAGCTCACTTTCCCTTTGTAATTTATGAGAAAAAACACAAAACGTGACAGTGGTTCCAAAAGGAGACAGCCCACCCAGCTTCCCGCAACCATCTGGTGGTCTACTAACGTGTACCCCACAGTGTGGTGTTGGCAACTGCCCGTCATAGGGCCATGTTGGAATCGGACCCCTACAGCTGTCTGGCTGTACTCTATATCAGAACCAACTCCAACCAAGGGATGACATGACATGGTAATAATGTTGTACTGTATTTTTGAAAACATGGAAACTTTATGACTGACTGCACTATGTAATAAACTAAAATGTATGTAATATCAGTGTACCTGCAGCCACCCAAAAATAATAATAATAATATTGAACAAGAGCGGGCATAAGGTCTCTCTCTCTCTTTCTCCCCCAAACCAATATTAAAGGTCTACAATTGTCTGTAGGACTCCCCCTTCTTCCCTCTTTATGGGGGGGGGGGAAGGCATATGACAAAAGCCAAAGCTATTCTCAGTACATTTTTCTCAACCTCAAATTAAAGGAAGAATTCACAATGTCAGAATTCCACCTGGTCCCGGACCTCCCCTCTTTCCACAGACAGTGGAAGACCTGGCTGTTCCACCAGGCCTTTGGAAAGGGAGGCGCGGAGGGTGGGTTGGGGGAGGGGGGATTCTGCCCTTTTAGTTCTTTTAAAATGTTTTGAATTGATATTTTTTTACTGTTGATGTATTTTGTAAGCCACTCCAAGCTGCTCTGTGAGCAGGAGGGGGTGGGGTAGAAAAATAGTAAAATAAAAATAAATAAATAAATAAAATTTTACTCAAGCAAAACTCCCCAACAATGATGGTTTTTCCTGAGTAACAACAGCATTTGCAATAATTTTGCTTCCTGCAGTGTTTCCACTTCCATATAAACATGAAATATTTTAAAGAGATGGCCCCAAAAGAGAAATGATGAATTTTTAAACAAATGTGAATTTTGAGTGAACTAGTTACTTCATTTTCAGAGTTTTCAATATAAACCATATTAATGACATTTATGTGTAGTTCAATATCATCAGTCCTTCAATTATAAGATCTATTTATCAGGAAAGATAACCAAGTTAATAGACCCAAGGAGAGATTCATTAAAAAGCTATTTCTTTAATTGTTCCACACTAGACAATGTAGGAAACTTGAGGCTTTCCTGAAGGCAGCAGGAAGATTGTATTTACAATTCAACTATGGACAGGTGCCCACATTTTAACTTATCTATCATTTGTTACATGCTGAGTTTGTTGCATACAAGCTGCCATCACTAATGGTTTGGGACAGTGCCATATATTTCGAGTACAGTGTATCTCTGGTCAGGACACAATCTAGTTACTGTGCCACATGAAATCCATCCACACTTAAACTGCTTAATAAAGCTCCTGGAGTTGAATTGATCTGCGATATACGTTTTGATTTTATACCCTTTTCCTGTGCATTTTAAAAGTATTGCACATCAGCACTGCAATACAGAAATATTACTCTATGTCTTCCCTGAAAGCCCATCACTTTCAATATTGCTTTTTTCTCTGTTTTGACAACCCCTTGGGAGACCAAGTTTACACATAGTACATGGTACTAGGAGTGGGACTTGGGACAAAAAAACGGTTACTGGTTTTACCGGTTACCGGTTTACAAAAAATTGGTTTACCTGATTAAAACCGGTATACCGGTACCGGGTTTTTTCCATTGATTTCAATGGGGAACTGTCCCCATTGAAATCAATTTTTTTAAAAAAAGAACCCAATACCTCCCTCTCCCCCACCCACCCTTCCCAGCCTGGATTTTTTTAAATTTAATTTTAACCCAAAGTTCGGCTGCTAGTGCCGGCTCCAGGCTGCCGCCAACAATGACCCAGAGTCCACACCAGTGGGTACTAGGTGGTCCCTGGGGTGGGGGGTGGTTTAACACCCCCCACCCCAGGGATCGCCCTACCCCCCCACCCAGGGATTGCCTTACTTGTCCTCTGGGTGGCAGCAGCAGTGGTGGCAGCAGCACAGCACGGGTCCAGCTTCAGCACCAGTGGCTGGCTTCAGTACTTCACTAGGACTTCTGGGGAACTTCTGGGTTTCCCCAGAAGGCCTAGTGAAGTGCTGAAGCCAGCCACTAGTGATGAAGCTGGACCTGTGTCATGCAGCTGCCACTGCCACCTGGAGGGCAAGTAAGGTGATCCCTGGGTGAGGGGTAGGGTGATCCATGGGGTGGGGGATGTTAAACCACCCCCCAACCCAGGGATTGTCTAGTACCTGCTGGTGCGGGCTCCGGGTCGCCGCCGCCGATTCAACGGTGGCCTGGAGCCCACACTAGCAGCCAGACTTCAGGTTAAAATTAAATTTTAAAAAAATCCAGACTGGGCAGGGTGGGTGGGTGGGTGTCCCCCCTTCCACCCACACAGCCTGGATGAGGGAGGGAAAGTGGGGTGTTTTTTTTTGTTTTGTTTTACATTGTGGCCATTCATTTCAATGGCCGCAATGTAAAAAAATCTGGCACGGGGAACCGGTACTGGTACCCCAGATTACCGGTTTAATCCGAAACTGCCAGTACAGCAAAATACCGGTAGTTTCAGATATTGGGGGAACACAAATTACCACCCCTACATGGTACCACTGCAAACATGGAGAACAGTATAGCTTTAAAACCAATATGACCTCCAATCTTCCATGTCTCATCTTCTAAAACAGATATTAGCTATTGCACATCTGATCTTTGGCTTTTACACGTAGTGCATAAAAGTATGCCAGCATTGCAATATATTGTTACAAGCAGTATCAAAAGCCATAACAATTGTATTTTACCAGTCACTTTAGAAATTCCATTTGAACTTTAAGTTCAATGAGCTGCTGGCTTGTTTAGTAAGAAGAAATCTAGTATCATAGCAGTGGCAATTTCAGGATGGTGAGATGGAATTTAGATATTTTTCATCTAAAAAAGGTGTTGTATTGAGGGAAAGCACTCCCAGAGCTAAGATGTATTCGAGAACTGTGTTTATTACTTCTATGCATTTTTCTATGATGTAAAGCCGTATTTCTCAATAGTAGAGTGGTTGTAGATCACAGACCTGAAAGCTGAAATTGGGATGATAAAAATTGGGACTACATTCAAATATTTTCAGGGGGCATTGGTTTAAACTTCTGCTTTGCCAGCATAATATTGTGGATTTAACAATCAGTAGAAGTAGCAAATTTTCACTTTAAGCTAGGTGGGAGAATTCAAGATTAAAGCACAATTGGTTGGTTAAGAGGAACAACAGAAATAAGTTAGTACATCCAATACTTTAACACTTAGGACTAATTCAGTCGTGCATTTAAATCACACAGCCGCCGCCGCAGCATCGGGCAATTTAAAGCACTGCGCACTTCCGGGTTGGTGTGAATGCACCGACCGCGCACATTTCAGCCTAACGCGAACTGTTGGAGTGTGGTTTTGAAAGCTGCTCCGAGCAGCTTTTAAAACCGCACTCCAACAGTTCGCACTAGGCTGAATTGGTGCATTCACACCAACCCAGAAGTGCGCAGTGCTTTAAATCGCACGATGCCGCCGCCACGGCTGTGCGATTTAAACGCACATCTGAATGAGCCCTTAGTTTACTATGGAAGAAGTGTGCTGCAACTCCTTTATATAAACCCCAATAGCAGTGCAATTTAAGCAGACAGGTCCCACGTACCACTTTAGAAATTTATAGGGCTGCAAACCAATTAGAAATTTTAGTTGATTAATTGATTATGCCTTTTTTCAGATTAATTAATTAATCTGCCAGCATTTGTATCAATTTACATAACTTTGCATAGATTTGCATGCACTGAGTAAACTTGCCTTCCACTGGAACGCATCCCCTTGAGCTACAGACTCAGAACTATGGACTGTCAGAAGGTCCTGGCAGCTAACCAATTAACTGGGGGACAGATTTTAATCAGTTTTAAACAGATCAATTAATGGTTGCAGTCCTAGAACTTTTCTCCATCAGCATCTCTCTTCTTTAAAAATATTTTCATTGCCACCCTCACTTTCATGTACTCTTACAACTCAGATGCCATTTATGTTCTCTTTTCTGACCTGGAAGACAGATAATACAGCCATTATTTATCTTTGTGTGGACTGAACACACAGATTTGAAGCATTGTACTGCATGTATCTATCCACTGATCCAGCGCTCCAATTTGTACTTTCATAATCAAGGCCTGTCTGATGTTTTGATTGCAACCTTATAATCAGCCGTGAATAAGGGGTGGACCAGGGCTGTTCTGCACAGCAAACAAAAGAATGAATTGTGAATTAGTCTCAATTCTTCCTTTGCAACCCCCTTGCTGTGGTGGTTAGCTTGACAGTAGAAATGGTATCTGTCAATCAATAGCATTTTGTATGGAACAAAGTTATGGAAAATATTTAGTTTTTTCTTTACAGCTTCTGAGTGTATGTAGGTTACTTTCCTAACTCCGGGGAAGGGAGGGGAGTGCAACTGTCTCCAGAATGGACTCCATGTGCAGGAGTATTTCGAAATATTGTTCTTTCTTCCAATACCAGCAACCCACTTGTCACTCCAGTTACACCATTCTTTCAAGAGTAGCAGGTGTTGATAGGTTCACATTGAAAGAGAAGTCAGTGACTAATTCTGGTATTACAAGCACCAAAACAATTTGGTGATGCTGTCATGAGCATGGGGGTCAGGACACAGAAGGGGAGACCTGGAACACAAAGAGAGAGGGCAACCAGGAAGGGGCGGGGGGTAGAGCAGGGTAGCAGTGAGGTAGAGGAAACCTCTCAGCCAGTCTCTGATCCTAGGAGACTAATGCTCAGCATGACAGCCAGAGGAACCCAACCTAAGAGCTCACAGCTCATCATCAAGGTTGAAGAAAGGGAAAAAGGAACCAGAACTAGGAACAGGTTTCTGGGGAATCAGAGAGCTAGAACAAGTTGGGGGAACAAGGATACACAGAATAAAATAAGGACTGAAAAAGGGGCTAGAGAATTACAAGAGGAATAGGGATCCTAGGAACTAAGGAATACAAGAGATCAGGGCTAGGGAACACAAGTAAGGTCAGAAGGGGAAGAGCACATGGACTGGGAACAGGTGGGAATACACACAAGGCACAAGCTAGACCAAAGTTACAAGCACATAGAATTAAACACATACCAGATAACACTACCAACAACAGACAGAAGACAGCAGCTTCTCTACCCAACTTCCTGTGACTACCAGTATCTTAAGTAGTGGCTGATAACCAGTCAGGAAGCTGAGAAGCAGGACTGGGGTGTTGAGGAAAAATTTCATACTCACACTGTTGGTAAAATCTGTCAGAGTTCTTTATTGATCTTAAAGCACAGAGAGAGAGAGAGCAGCACTGAATCCACGCAGGGAGACAGCCTGGTCTGCTCCTCCCAGAATGCACAAGTATTTTATAGGTTACAACATAAACATCAGATACAGAGATGTCACTCAAAGTACAACGTAACACAGTAGCACAGTGATGGAAAACTATTGCACTTACACACGATGTTCACATACTTGAGTTAGTTCTTCTCAAAACTATATGAGCAGAATTGTTTATAATATAAGGTGCCTACACTAATCTATTTGGCTTTCCAACTGCAAGGTTACTTGGCCTATTTGTTATGAAAAACACAAGCAAAAGGAGTCCCAGTGTCTAGGTTTAAGGCCTGTGTGGAGCACTTTCCAAGGTCTGCTTTTGGCAAAGCAGAATGCAGAATCAAATAGCTCTCTGTCTAAAGAGCAAAGGCATAGTTTCTACTAGGCAGTAGGTTTTACCCAAGATGCTTTGGGTGTCATCCATTTTGTGATACCTTCCTTTGGCTATGTGTAGCTTAATTGCATAGGGTCCCTTATAAAAATTCCTCAACAGGGGTAATGGGACACAGATGGGAAAGGATGTGGCACAGCAAGTTGTGGGAGACATAAGGAGGCAGAAACAAAATGTGATTCGGCACAAGTGGTGGCACCAGCACCTAAGGCAGCATTCCAACGATTTCAAGGGTTCAAGACCTGAGGGCTGACACTTGCGCAAAACATTTTTGCATACAAAAGTCATACAAACCTGAAATTCAAATTAACATTTAGCAGATTCGTATTGGTTAGTCATTTGCCATATGTCTAACACCAGTCAAAATGGTATTGGCAATATTATCAGTTCAGCTGCAGCCATGCAAATGAGAATAATTAAACACACAAAGAATACCTGACTAACTTAAGTGAATTTAATTTGATGTGACCTTGTCAAATACATCAACTGAAGGAAAAAGCAGGGGTGGGGGCAACCCGCACTGAACCACAAACAAACTTACAGAGAACAGGTGAGGACCCAAGGAACAAATATAGTGCCTATTTTAAAAAAGAGGGTAAGGAAGATCCAGAAAATTATAGGCAAGTCAGCCTAATTTCAATACCTGAGAAGATACTGGAACAAGTAAACAAACAAATCAATTGATTTGTGAATACACTGAGCAAAATGGGATTCTTACTTGTAATAACAACATGGGTTTGTTAAGAACAAATCATGCCAGCCCAATCTTGTTTCCTTCTTTAACAGGGCAAATGATTTAGCAGGCGGGGAAAAATGCATCAGAAATAAGACACCCACCTATGTCAAGGGTCCTAGCTTCTATCCACCCTCTCTCTGCCCAAATCCTTTTCTATCAGGTGGCTTACAAAATTAGTGGGCACTTAAATGCACACACATATTTTTCCCCATTTAAACACCCAACCAGGTACTCATCAGATATCAAGTGAGTAGGACCTTTTAGCTAATCTACACATTGCAGGTTAGGGAGTACCTATTAAAATAGGTATAGCAGTTTAGAGCTGCAGCCATAATTGGTGTCTTTGCAGCCCATTCCCCATGCTCATATCTGATGGGCACATGTCTACCCCCCTCCCCAAGACTGCTGCCATGGGGGTAAAAGGGATTCCAAACCAGCTCTCCTCCTTTCTCTGATGCCTAGGTGCCAGCAACAGAGCACTGAGATCAACGAAGACACAGTCTCCCTGTTTTCATTGATTATGTGCAGCACCAAAATGGGCTCCAGGAACTAGGAGAAAAATGCAAGGAAAGTCCTAGAGTCAGCATCTGGAGTGGTGTGTTGGAGCATGTCCAATCTTTGATGGAATGTTCAGTCTCTAATAAGTACCCTATTCTGATTACATGAATGGTGTGTGATTTTTAAATACTTTTAATTGGTCGAAATTCAAGAAAATTTACAGAGGAAGAGCTCGCCAGATGTTAAATCCTTGCTCCAAAGCACGAGGACACAAGAAACAGTGACACAACACCACCCCCACCACCCCGCCCTCCCATCTGATTCTTGGAACTTACAGAGTCATACTTGCCAGAACCTTTTTAAAAAAATTAGCATGAGGCAAACACAGAGTGTGAAATTCTTCAGCTGGCTAGTTTCTTGTTTTCCAAGTGTAGAACAGTATGAGCTCCACTCAGAACTCTATTCATGTACAGGAAAACGAATAGATTAAACTAGTGACCTGGAAAGGGGGATGGGGAAAGAAGAAAATATGGGGCTGGAGAGATTGAGGAATTCAGCTGGAGTATAGTTACAACTTTCATGTGTGTGAAGAGACAGCACAGGAGATAAATAGTCTAGTAGTGGATAAGTTGTTGTGGTTCATAGATGATAATTTAGGCACAGATATTAATAAAATAATAATTAATAATTAATAACAACAAATATTTTAGATAAGGCTAGAAGGGACCATTATGATCATCCAGTTTTATCTCTTACAAGCCACAGGCCATAGAATTCCACACAGTAATTCTTACATTAATCCCATAGGGAGTTCTCTGCTCCTGCAGCTTTTGTAGACTGCATTATTTTCCTTTTGTGCACTTGGATCATACTTCAGCTACACAATTTGGTTTCTACACAGCATCCACAGCATTAAGTGGACCAGGCTTTAGATGTTTTGGACTAGACAAATGCCTGAGGCTGGTCAACATAATAGTCATTCCACTCAGCTTCTTGGTGCTACCAGCAAGCCTTATATGCTGACTGGAAACCAGCCAGGAAGCTGGGAGGTGTGGCAAACATGGGAGACAGGAAAGGGGCTTGGCAAGGGCAAGATAGAGAGGCCTCTTAGGAGGTGTGGCAGAGCTTGACACAAGGTGAAGCAATGGTGTTGTAGGTCCAGCCCCTAGGGATGTGCGAAAGCGGTTCAGAAGTTCGGAGTTCGGCCCGAACTTGGCCTGTTCAGAAGACCGAACCGAACTTCCAAACCAAATGCTCAAACTTCCGAACAGTTCAGAAAAGTTTGGATGAGTTTGGATGAGTTTGGGGGCAGGAAAATGTGACTTTGGGTGGGAAAAACATTACTGGAAGGGGGAGGCAGCTGAGGAGCAGAGTTCCTGGCACCAGGGGTGGACCCAGGGGTGGTTTCAGGGCCAAAAATATCGATACCGAAAAAATTTCAGTTTCGGTACTGATAGCACTTTTTTGAATGTTTGGCCGATTTCGGCCGAAACGAACTTCGCTGAACCGAACAGTCGAACCTGAACTCGGGTTTCGAATCGAACGTCCGAATATCCGAACGGTGTTCTGTTCACCCATCCCTACCAGCCCCTGCTACAAAAAATTCAAAGGTGAGGGTTCAAGACTTGGGTCCTAACCTTTCCAATTTTTGTGAAAAAGTTCCACGAAACCAGAATAGCTTACTGAAATTCCAGTTCCAAAATGGCCACCACCATTCTGCATATGTGCAAAATGGTGGCTGCCACCATTTGCTGTAGAGCGGCTACCGTTTTGCACACACACAAAACGTGGTTATGTCATGTGAGAAGAATTATGCTTAGGAATGCTAGGTCCATCAATGGCCATTGGCCAAGTTGGTCAGGGAAATGGAAAAAACCTCTGACAGATGGAAGCTGAAGTGAACGGAAGGGTATGAATTACGCCATATTCACCCTGTTTTGTACCCTTCCTCTGAAGCATCCAGTGCTCACATGACCAATGTGTTTAGGCCACTAGTTTAGATATACCATTTTTTTGACCCAATATAGTTGTCATGTCATCTTTACCATCCTGATTTGTCCAAAGGAAGGACAGTGCAACATTTATATTGTACTTAGAAGTTTCAGCATTGAAAAGAAAGCTATTATTTTAGAAGTTGCCATTCTACCAATGCAGCAGTTCATATTTCCACATGGAATTTAAACAATCTAAATCAAACCAAATATCTTTATCATTTTGTATTCATTTGCTGCATCAACCCCTTTTTAAAAATGGGTCTCTTTTCTAAAACACTATTCATTATTTACATGTTTAGCCAAAACATTTGATTAGGCTCATTAAAATAATAAACCCTGATATGTACAAACTAAAATTCTATTCTGATAATTGATAACCTCCTTCTGGCCTTCACATCTTAGAGCTATAAAGCTGTCATTACTTACAGATCATGCTCACAAAACCTAAGATCATCCCACGGTACATGCTCAAGGGAAACTAAATCAGCTTCATCAGCAGCCGCTGGTTTTTCATCTTCATGCTTGGCTGCTGTCAAAACAATCCCTCATAAAATGGGATTTTCCAGCCAGGTGGCCAACAAAAACAGGCAGTCTCACAGGCCCTCTAAAGCCAAAACCTAGAGCATTCAATTAAGACAATATTTCAAAATTGTTTATAGCACTTTTGTGTCTAGATTATATCTGTGTTATTAATGAAGAGTCTTTATACTACATTGATTGCTTACAGTAAAGTTTGTGCTGACGATAAAGTATCTACTTGATCGAAATTTTGGGGTGTAATTTATGGCCCCTTTCAAATGGGCACCCCTCTCGCACATGTGTGTGTGGGGGGCATCTGTAGGAGTGTTACTGGTCACCACTGATAGTGGTGGGTGCCTGTGGGAACACCACCAGTGGTGGTGGTGGGGTGTGTGTGCGTGCACGCTCTCCCCATTTCCCTCCACCTCCACCGGCACCAATGCATGGAGATGGGTGGAGGTGAGTGGAGATGAGTGTGCTCCCATTGTGCGCACACCCACCTCCACCCGCTGCTGATGCACACCCATCCCCCCACCCACCGCAGTCCATTTGAAAAGAGCCTGAGTCCCAGTCATATGAAGGCAGCATCTTCAGTTTTTTCAATATATGGGAATTGTCATGTCATGATATCTTTTTAAATACCTGACAACACAAACTCCCAAAAGAAATATGTTTAAACAGAGTAACGTTGGGTATTTTCAGACGTTATGAGATCACAGTCAAGCACAGTGAATCTCCTGTGGTGGCCGTGATTCCCGTAACGTCAGTTTGATGCCCGCCAGATGTTCACCACAGTGAATCACTGGCGGGAATCAAAATAACCATGATTCTGGACCTCCAATCGCCTGGAGGTCCAGAACCGTGGTAAGAGCAGGTCCGGGATCGGGCCTTGGGGCCCAGTAGCGTGGTTGGATTGGCCACGATCCAGGATGGGTCAAAGGTAACATCTGTTACCTGCAGCCCAGCCCTGATTGTGGCCCCGACTGTGGGACGGGATCTGGCACAACGGCCCCATTGGTCACTGCACCTGCCTGTCACCCCAAGGGCATTCGGTCAGGGGAGCATGGGGGGGCAGGACTGTGCTGCTGCACGTTGCGCCGCACAGCCCCTCCCCATGCCGCCCCACCGCCTCCCTGATCCCCTGTGAGAATCAGGCCAGCATGTCTAAAGGACGGACGGACGGATTCAGAAATAGATCTCGGTGCATGGTTCAGCGTGGCGGGCCTCTAGACCCGTCATATCTGAAATTAACCACTGTCAATATAAAGATTTTTTTTCCTGACATCCCATGGGGGGAAAAGAAGGAAATCTTTGTACTTTATTACCATCAAATGAAGTTACAACAGAAAGGACTTGTAATTTCTCAATGGCAAGGTGTACATGTACCATACAGGATGACTGCTGGGAAACATCTACTAATTACCTACAATTACTTTGTTGTTTCCCCAGAAGTGCCAATCATAGTAGGTAAAGGCAATTTTTATTCCCATCATCAATCAATCATCATCATCATCAATTAATTATTCATTATTCATTATTTGTTGACTGTTTTTACACAGACAGGGGTGGGGGGGATGGGTTTTTTGCCATAGTGAGTGGAGGTATGTGTGTCCTTCCACATGGACACCCACCCACCTCCACCCATGGGGCCTCTTCCAGTTTTCTGGATGGCCCCGTGGGTGGTGATGGGTGTAGGTGGGTGTAGGAGGGTGCATGCACAAACACCTACTGTCCATGGTGTTCACACAGGCACACCCATGGTGTTCACCCAGTGCACACCCATCCCTCCAACCGCTGCCAGCCCATTTCCACGAACGTCCCACCACCACCACACACCCATGGGAACACCCAGTGGTGGGTGGGGCTATCCGTGTGAAAATGTCCATTTATTATTAATAATAATAATAATAATTATTATTATTATTAAGCTAAGAGGTCTTGAATTTCTAAAAGCTAAGGAAGCACAAAATGAAAAAAATGCCAAAAGGGTTTCTGGCAGAGTAGTTTAGACACTACCAGCAACTGTTAGTGGAGGCACAACAGGCACTGTTTTTAAAAAAATCACTTAGGCCACTTTTACATGGACGCCACCCACCCACAAACACCCAGAAACACCCACCAGATGGGTGGGAGAGCGTCTGTGTAAATGTACACAAGTGGGTGGGGGCGCGTGCCCGACCCACCCGCCAACACCTGCCAACATCCACGGAGTAGCCGGGAGGGAGCCGGCACCCTCTGTGGGTGGAGATGGGTGGAGATGGGTGTTCAACACCCCAGTGTCCATGTAAAAGCGAAAACACCCACACCCACATGGACTGGACCGGCAGAGACCCACTGCGCTGGCACCATGGGTCATGTATGCACCGCCACGCAGACACGTCCATAGGGTTGGATTCCAGATGTCCGGCCAAGAGCCCGTAAAAAGGGTGGAACCACGGCACACTTGTGCTGACTCCAACGATGGTGTCTAGGAAGGCCTACGAGAAGACCATGGGAGCCGACGCCGCCCCACGTGCGAGAAAGGACTGGGTGAACACGGGGACCCAGGAGTACCCCGGTGGGGAGCACTGGCAAGGTGGTGCAGGGGGTGCACCCCAGGCAGAAGGCACAAGGGGGGCCAGGACTGCCGGTACGGGGGGGCCCCAGATGGGAGGTACAAGGAGGGGCCCCCAGCAGGGGTGTGCCNGGTGGAGATGGGTGGAGATGGGTGTTCAACACCCCAGTGTCCATGTAAAAGCGAAAACACCCACACCCACATGGACTGGACCGGCAGAGACCCACTGCGCTGGCACCATGGGTCATGTATGCACCGCCACGCAGACACGTCCATAGGGTTGGATTCCAGATGTCCGGCCAAGAGCCCGTAAAAAGGGTGGAACCACGGCACACTTGTGCTGACTCCAACGATGGTGTCTAGGAAGGCCTACGAGAAGACCATGGGAGCCGACGCCGCCCCACGTGCGAGAAAGGACTGGGTGAACACGGGGACCCAGGAGTACCCCGGTGGGGAGCACTGGCAAGGTGGTGCAGGGGGTGCACCCCAGGCAGAAGGCACAAGGGGGGCCAGGACTGCCGGTACGGGGGGGCCCCAGATGGGAGGTACAAGGAGGGGCCCCCAGCAGGGGTGTGCCTGGGCCAGGAGGCATGAGGCGGGGTTCCCTGGGGAGGAAAGGGGGGGGGAATATGCCAGGATGTAACACAGTGCACGTGTCCCAGCACAGGGCAGAGGGGCCACACTCCCCCACCCCCGGTCAAGGACCCCCAGACCAGCACATACCAGGGGCACAGTCTGAGGAGCAGCAGCGAGAGTGAGGAGAGCGTGAGGGAACCACCACCACCACCCCAGGGATGGGAGGGCCGCACCCCAGGCCCAGCACCATGGGCCAGGGAACACAGGGCAGGGGGCAGCCACATAACCCGGTCCCGGTCCCCGCAGGACAGCTCCCAGACAACAGAGCACTGCACCACTGGGACAACGGCTGAGGAGGGGTCATGCACAGAGCAAGTGGAGACCCGGGACGGCCCCCAGGAAGCGGAGGAACAGGATCCAGGTACGATCGCCGCAGCGGGGTCGGAGGGTGGGGTGGGGAACGGCCCAGATGGAGGCGCAGTGGCCAGGGCCGGCAAACACTAACGGCACCCCTTCAAATTGCAGCACAAGGCAGCCTGGAGGTGCCCAAGGAGGAGCAGGAGGAGGAGGAGGAGGAGGAGGGCCCGGCAGCTCTCCCCTCACCAGGTGGGTGACCCTCCACGGCGGGGCACACCGGCCAGAGAACCACAGAGGGGCTGGGTGTGGAGGGGGGCAGAGGTACAGGGTGGCACCAGGGGTTGTGTACCCACAACCAGCCATGCCCAATAGGGGTGGGGGTGGGGAGGGCAGGCGGGAGGGGCTGTTGGGCCCACAGCCGCCCCCACGGCACACCTGACCATCACGGGTCCCACCCACAGTGATCAGCTGCTAGGGGGCCATCCCACAAGAGGGAAGGCCAGGGGGACCCAACAGGGGAGGGCTGAGGGGAGCTGCCACACTATGGGGGCCGCCCCACCAGGCACCCCTGGTCATGTGGTAGTGGGCAGTGGGGCACACAGGACGGAAGCACTAACGTTCTGTCCAACCTCCCGTTCACAGACCAGGTGTCTGCACGCGTGAGGGGTGCAGCTTCCAGCAGCGTGGAGTGGAACTGGGAGATGCGTGCCAGGAACCGGCGCCGGAGCGAGGACCTTGGCAGGGAGCTGCTGGAGGAATCTCAACAGTTAGCCACGGTGCACTCCCGGGAGCTCGCACTCACCAGGGAACTAATCAGAATGGAGGGGGAAAGGGACTGGGAGATTCTGGCTGCCATGATGGCTCGGTCCCACACCGAGCACCTCTGGGACAGGTGCCAGGCTGCCACCCTCCAATACGAACAGCGGCGCGCCTGTGACAGGCTGGAGGGTCAGGATGCACGGCTCATGGACCTCATGGGTAAGTCCATGGAGACCCTCTGGCATGACCCCCAGCGCGACAGGCCCCACCATGCCACAGAAGAAGGGTCGGCAGCCGACCAACACCATGGCGGCTTCCCAATGGTGCAGGTGGCCCCCCCTGCACCTCGGCCACCTGTGGTTCCCTCAGCAGCAACCCTACCCGGACCTGGTCCACGGGATCCCCCTGCCCTACATAGGGCAACAAGACCCACATGTCGGGCCGCCCTTCCAGCCCGCACCCCCTGTGGTCCCACCCCTGCTGCCACCCCGACCCCTCCACCAGGAGGAGATGCCCCCACCACAGGACTGTGCACCCCAGGACAACCAACTGCCCATGGTGGCTGCCCGCCCTCCTCTGGGAAGGCTGCAGCACACCAGGCCCCTGGGGGTGGGGGGCGCAACACCGGGGGAGCTGCACTGGGAAGCAGAGGACCTGCGCAAGGCAAGAACCCAGTAGGGAACACAATATAGAACCCACTCTGAGCACACGCACTACATGAGATGAGGAGCAATGGCCATTAGGGATGCGTGAACGCGGTTCAGAAGTTCAGAGTTCGGCCCGAACTCGGCCTGTTTGGACGACCGAACCTGACTTCGAATCCGAACACAAACAGACCGAACCAAACTCAATTCTGAACGTCGAAATGACCGAACAGTTTGGTCAGTTCGGATCGCATTTGGGTGAGTTTGGGGAGCAAAAACGTGTGACTGGAAGGCAAAATGTGACAGGGAGGGGGAGTCAGCTGAGGAGCAGACTTCCAGGCACCAGGGGTGGAGAGGCTTGGAGTAGCAGCCAGCCTGCCCAATCACCATCCCTTTTCGCCTCTGACCTCTGGCTTCACAGTCTGCAATTGGCCACAGGCTAGGCTACACGGAGCCAATGGGGCTTGTGGTGAGGCAGGCACAGCAAGAAACAAAACTGATTGCCTCCCCCCTTCCCAACACCTTCTAGGCTAGTCACTGTTCCTGAACAGCAGGCGTTTCAGAAGGCTCCCTCTCTCCCAGCAGTTTTTGTTCCTTCCTATTCCTAATCCATTGCCATCCTCCTCCTATTTCACCCATCCAACCCATTTACCTCCATATTATCATTTATTTAGATTATATTAGATAGATTTAGGTGTTATTTTTTGTTTTTACCCCTCCCTGTGTTCCCTGTGTTCAATCTTCCTTCCTCCCTCCCCCCTCCATTGAATCCTTTCCCTCTCCCTCTTATTCCATCCCTGATTCCCTTCCCCTGTTTTAAGTTTTGGATTTATTTAGAGTAGGATTATTATTAGATTGATTTTCATTTCAGTTTTGTACCCCTCCCTGTGTTCTTTGTGTTTCCCCCTGTGTAATATTGTATATATAGATAGATAGTTATTAGATAGATAGTTACTAGATAGATATACATAGTAGTTAGCTTAGTTATAGAGATAGATAGAGATACAGTGTGTTTGTAGGACAAGGCCTTTGTAGTTAATTATTAGGATATTCCATTTAGTTCAATAGGTTTTAGAATAGTTAGTAGCAGTTAGATTTAGTGTAGAGATAGATATATATAATATTAGATAAAAAATTTAAATAAATAAATAAATAAAAAAAAAAATTAAGAAAACAATATAAAAACATTATTTTGGAGGGAGAAATGGAAAAGGGAGGGAGAGGGTGATCTGCTGCCCGTAGGGGAGGCAATGGGGCACGTCCCATAGGCGACAGAGGCTGTGCTAGGGGAGTGGCAGCAGGCAGAAGCAGTAGCCCGAGCACATCACCATGCCCCAAACTCAGCAAGCCTGCTTTAGGGCCCCAGGCTTCATTGTCTCAGCGTTGCCTACTGGCAGTGCCCTCCTCCACTGTCACGCATGGCACTGGAAGGCCTGCAGTACATGAGGCTGTATTTGTCTCTGCTCGTGATGGTGCTGGAGCAGGTGCTGTTTCCGATGTTCCTACAGGTTCACCAATGTCCCCCACTGTCAAGGTCCAGAGCTGGTGGATCCCACCCAGGCTGCTGGAGGCAGGGCCCGATCCTCGGGCAATGTCAGTAGGGAGAGGAGTAGCAGCAGCAGCACTAGCAGCTATAGAGGGAGGCACAGGGAGAGTGCCAGCAGCATGGCCGGCACAGGCAGTCTAGCCTCAGGGTCCCAGTACTCCCCTTCATGGGACATCACCGTGATCACGGACAGTGAGTCAGAGGCAGACAATAGTGCCACAGAGGAGATGTCTGCAGCTGAGGTGATGGCTGCGCCTCCTCCCAGAGCTGTGTCACCAGAGCCACCAAGTTCTCCCCCTCCCAGCAGCGCTGACAGCAATGTGTCACCCGGGGTGGGTCAGAAAGCAGGACGTGTGTGTGTGTGTGGGTGTGCAATCCTCAGTCTGGAATCATTTTAAGCAGGTGCAGACAGATGATCCCAGAGAGGTGCAATGCACTGTGTGCAAAAAAAGTGGTAAAGTATGGACAGGTGCTCAGCAACCTGGGGACAACAGCAATGGCAATGCACCTAAAGTCATGCCACAGTGCTCTGTTGCTCAACGAGAAGACAGGGGAAGTGGATGCAAGCAGGTTCCCGACTGCAGCGGCCTGCTGGCCAGGTGCCCAGTTCCTTCAGCGGGCAAGCATCCTGCAGCAGCACCAAATGCTGCCTGTAGCAGAAGGAGCAGTATTCCTCCTGCTAGGGGGGCAGAACAGCAGCAGGAGCCTCCCCAGCAGTGCCATCAGTCCACCATGGAGGAGCTGGGGAGAGGGGAATCTGTCAAGGCCATTGGCAGGGTGCCGTGGCACTGGCTTCCAAGATAAAGCGAAGTGCCTGTTGGCCGAGATGATTGCCCTAGATGGGCAGCCCTTCTCAATTGTGGAGGACAAGGGCTTCCAGAGGCTGATTGGGTTCCTGGCCCCCAACTTTAAGATGCTTTCCCATTCCACCTTGAATCAAATTGTGGTGCCACAGCTCTACAGGGCTTTGTAGGAGCAGGTGAGGGAGCAGCTGGCAGGGGCTGGGGGGGCCACGGTCCACTTCACCACTGACCTGTGGTTCACCAGAAATGCCCAGCACGCCTACCTGGCAGTGACTGCACATTGGTGGCAGGACCCAGAGGCAGCGCTTGGCAGTGGCAGGAGGGGTCCTGAAGCAGGGTACAGGTGGGTCCTGCTTCAGGCACAAGTCATGGACAGCTCCCGCACCTCGAGAAACCTCGAGGTAGTCTTGTCCACCATGGTGAGGGAGTGGGTCACACCAGGCGCAGCCTTCATCAAGGGGTGTGTGCTCAGGGACAACGTGGTAAATATACTAAAGGCAGTCCATGATGGGGGCTTCACAAGCATCCCTTGCGCCACACACACCCTCCATCTTATGGTGAAGGACGCTCTGGGCTTGGGGAAGAAGGGGATTGGACCACGCACCCTTAACTCCCTGGTCGACTGGGGGAGGAAGCTTGCGGGGTTCTTCAACTGCAGCGTGAAGGGCAGCGAGCTCCTCCGGGAGAAGCAGGCCAAGGAAGAGTCCCCGGTGCACACGCTCATCCAGGATGTCTCCACCAGGTGGAATTCCACCTTCCTGATGCTCGAGCGCCCTGCATCAGGTGGAACTTGAGACAGACATCGAGGTACCTCCAGGGTACAACAGGGAGGAATGGGATATTATTGCTCAGACGGTCTTTGTCCTGAGACCGTTTCTGTCCGTGACAGAGACCGTGAGCAGTTCCACCGCTACCCTCAGCCAGGTGACCCCGCTGGTCCATATTCTCAAGAGGAGCCTAAACGAGATTATCGGGGGGGGGGCGGGATTGTGGCCCTCCAGGCAGGAAGCTCTGCGATGAGACGCTTGACCTGGCACAGAAACTGAAGGTGGGGCTGAGTGAGCGCTTTGATGAGCCCCTGCGTAGGGAGGAATATGTCTTGGCAACCATGCTGGACACTAGGATCAAGGGCAGCATGGCACGTGAGGTCTATGGCCTCTGGAAGGGTACACTGGTGCAGAAGATCTGGCAGGCAGAGCGGGCCATGCAGCAGGATGCCCCTGGGGATGGTGGGAGTGGGAGCAGCGACCCCTTCCAGCCATCTGGGTCTGTCCCTGCCCCCAGCCCTAGTTGTAGCAGCTGCATCAGCAGCAGGATGAGCAGCAGCAGCAGGACCCCTACTAGTGCAAGCAGCACCTCCTGTGTGCAGGCCACTCTGGGGAGCATGGGGCCCAGCACAAAAGGGCAAGCAGCATGGCTGAGGGCAGTGGGGTAGGTGGTGCCCACCCAGAGCTACCAGAGGGAGTGTGATGGCACCTCAGCAGCAGTGGAGACCTACCTGGAGGAGGAGCCATTCATTGATCCCAGCAGCGATCCCTTGGCCTACTGGGCCGGTAAGGACAGCTTGTGGCCGGCCCTGTCGAAAGTGACCAAGGGTATCCTGTCCTACCCACCAACCAGTGTCCCCAGCGAACAGGTGTTCCCCGCACTGCCTGAGACTGGGGGCCAAGTTGGTGGAGCAGTTGCTCTTCTTGGAGGTGAACCTTCCACTGCTGGGATTCCCAGAGCTTCCCCTGGACAAGGAGTGATGGTGCAGTGGCACACGTCATCCCATGCCAGAGGCAGTCAGGATGGGGCTCCTCCTCCTCCTCCTCCATCTGGGCTAGGGCTACTGCTCCTGTGCTGCTGAGGTGCTGTCCCTCCCTCCCAATGCCTGGCACCCGTCCTGCCTCTCTCTCTGCCTTTCTCTCTCTCTGCCCCCCCCTTCTCTCTGCCTCTCTCTCTCTCTCTCTCTCATACTAGACGGCCTCAGCCACCTTATCTGACTGACCTCATGATGCAGGGTGGCATTGGGAAACAAACTGTAAGCCTGCCAACCGGCCTATGGCTACAAGATCTCAGCCTGCCTATGTGACGCTGACTGGCTCTTGCTTTCTCGCATTGCACAGTCTTTGCTAGCCTATCTGAGTGCCCTGCTGCCAATGTCCCAGTCTGCCTGCCCTATTGCCTCCCATGCCACGCTGCCTGTCTGCCCGCCCAGATTGCTTAGCTCAAAGCCTGCCCAAGCCCGCCTTCCCTACTGCCTCTCATTCCACACTGCCTGCCCAGGTTGCTCACCCACCCATCCACACCCATCTCCACCCATTGGCGCTGCTGCGCCGTCCATGTAAAAAAGACCTTAAAAGCAATTTATTATTTATTATTATTATTATTATTATTATTATAAGCATTTATATTTGCGCCAGTGATGTACGACTGTCTTTCAGTTATTCTGCAGTGACACACAAGTCCACTCCATAATAACTGTAAGATAGTCATTACTAAAAAAAATTGATAAATACACTAAAAAATGAGAAAAACAATTGAGTAAAGTCTATCATTAAATTAAAAGATACTGGAAATATAGGAGAAGCTCAACAAGTTCATTTCCTAATGTGGATTTCTTGACATGCCCTCCCCAACCATTCATTCCTCTTTTTGTTCACTAAACTCCTCTCTTTTTGGCCTCGACAGTCAAATTTTTCTCTCCTCCATAACCATTTCCACCTACAGCCTTCTGCAGTATTCTTTGACCTCATTGCCCGCCTGCCTGCCACAGCAATCACAGAGGCGATACCTACTCATGCCCACAAGTGGACCTGTGTGGGCATGAGTGGATGTGTTTCATGCAAAAAGAGCCAACAACTAAGCAGGCAAAGAATGTCAAAAATCATTTGTAGTCCAGAGAGAGCATGGTTGCCGTGTTAGTCTCAAACGTAAGAGTTGGAATCAAATTAGTTCAAATGTGACTGGAAAGCTTGTATATGCTCACCAGCAGCAGTTGGTCCAGGAAAAGATATCTGAATCACTTTGGCCCTTTTCAAATGGACCATGGAGGTGGATGGATGGAGGCAGTGTGCAGCGCATGTACGGGCAGGCACATGGATGTACACCCATCTTCACTGATCTCCACACATGGAGGCTCCTCCATTTTCCACAATGCTTCCATGCTTTGGGGATGAGTGGAGATGGGTGGAGCATGGGTACGCCCCCACCCATCCTCACCGGCGGTCACATGGATGCCCTCCTCTCACCCATGCAGTTGCATATGTAGGCGGGGGGGGAGGGCCTTTGTCTCCAAGTATCATTAGGTAGCATAGCCCTTCCCCATCTGCTAATGGCATAGTCTTCCCATGTGAGGGGAGCTTTGAAACCACACAGCCTGGAAACCCTGAGCAACATAAGCTGTCCAGTAGAAGATATCATCTGAACTAATTTGACTCCATACCTTACATTTGGGATTAACATAGCAATCACACCCTCTCTGAACTATTTATTTTTTTATTTTAAAAATCTGATAACCCTCCCCCTCCTGCCTAGGCAGCCCAAGGTGACATACAATATAAAAGAAAATATAGACTGTAACTATAATACAAATAAAATTATATTTGACATACATCCCCTGTTTTGCTGTTTGGGCTCATGAAATTATATTTAAATCTCAAATTGACACAATAGTGTGTAAACCCCTGCAATAAAGGCTGCATTTAATATATTTATTGCATATATAAAATACAGAGAATGGATACTTGGAAAAATACCATCGAGCACATCTCTGGAGGTGTTTTTAAAAATTAAATAAATAAATAAATATCTGATGTCTGCATTCATTGAACTTTCCCTAATCTGTTGATAAACAACATGAGAACCTCATGCATAACTCTGGTGCCAATGCCCCCTAAGGCCATCAGAAGGGTCCCTTTGGTTGTTCTGTCTGAGAATAGAAATTTTCCTTCTGGAAGAAAATGCTTTCTAGTCCATTGATTCGCAATGAAATTGTGAACTACTTACTAAAATAGGGAACATCTCCTAGATTACACCACCATTCTGCCTTGCTCCAGTCCAAACCTTCATTGTGACTGCTTCAAGGGAGATCCTGTCTACATGTTCTGTTTCTCCATGCTGGGGCTTAGAGGTCACAAGGTGACACAAGTTCCTCAAACCCAGTCAACTGGCATACTTGCCATCAAGAAGCCCAGTTGCTATTCTTCTTTTGGGCTGGCGAAGAAGGTACCTATTACGCGTCAGCTGTGCCTTGAACTCTGTCTTTCCACCTGCCATGCGGCCATCAGCCAAATAGGTGCCAGCCAGACCTGCCGTCTCCCTGGAGATGGGCAAGTGGAAGTGCATCGAGATCCTGCCTCAGTTCCTGCTATACATCCTCCACCCTGGACAAATGCTGAAGCCTGCTCACAGTCACTGCCCTTCCCTTTCCCCCACATTCCCTAGCCCTCCTCCCATTGCCTCCTCTCATCCCATTCTCCAGGTCAGTGGCCCTGAAAGAGGGCACTGGATCCTACTGTCACCATAGTGTCAGAGGTAAACTAAGCTCTAATCTCAAATCACCATCTATTCCAGCTCCCTCATCTACACAGGCAGCTCAGGTGGTGGTAGTAATAAGGAATCTATATACCAGACTCACATGATCCTGATAAAATATAGCACGGAGGACCAAACACTATACTACATGGGAGCTTCTCAATTAAATAAACTCTGGAATATCACTAACCTGCTACAAGTTATTCTTACACATTTTTACAATATTTAGGGACTAAGCCCTAAGAGTAGACAGACACCCTTAAATCTTCATTTGGTCATCCTTGCTCACTGAAATTGATTCCAGCTTCCATATTTATACTCTTTACCACCCAAATTTCTGATTATCCCAACTCACATACTACAGATAAATCACAAACATCAAAATAGCCTTTATCCTCAATGGAGTGTTCCTGTGCAGTTTCAGTAAAACTTACTGAACGCATCAATAAGCATAACATCCTGCTTCAGGATGTGAATCACTCTGCATAGCTCTCTGTACACACAGAGATGAGTCGAATAGACATCCGTTCCTTCCAACATTTCTGCCTTTCTCTAGCCTGATGCCATAGAAAACAGGGGAACATTTGTTTTCTTCCAGTTTTGGTATTGTCCACAGATTCAAAATATAAAGCCACAGAGCAGCCTCTGAGCCACACACACAGACGCAAGGAATGATTAGGTGCCATAATTTTATTTCTCCATTTTCATGAAAGGAAGAAAGAGTCAGCAGCACTGCAGAGACGAAATTCCTGTTCTGTCCATTTACTTCCAACCACTGAAGGTTTCTGGATCAACACAATGCCAACAGTATGGCAGAGACTGTGGGTGAAAACAGACATGATGCCAACCACCCTTTAACCACCCTTGGTGGTTATTTATGCATGTTGCTGGGCTGCATAGGGCACCAATACAGCCCTGCAACACGCATAAATAACCACCAAGGGTGGTTAAAGGGTGGTTAGCGTCATGTCTGTTTTCACCGTATGTAGACATGTTTTTGCGGTTTGTAGGTGGGACTGGGTGTCTCCAACTGCTTCAGGAATTTCCTGAGACTGGTTCTTCTCCCCACCCCACTCCCTTGAAAAGGACCATCCCTGTGGATGAGCTGTGTTTGGAGTGGGATTGGGTTTCTCCAACTGTTATAGGCATTTCTTGAGACTGCTTCTTCTCCACCACTTTTCTGTGGCCTTGAAGAGGGCCCCATTAGTATATTAAGAGGCCTTAAAGGGCGATAACCCTTGGGTGGCCACATAACAGCAACACAAAAGGGCAAAGGCTGAACTTCTATGGCCGTTATGTGGACAAAGTAGCGAAGTGGCTAGGAGAGTTTGTAGTAACCGCACTAGTGTTTGGTTGTCCCCTTCTGTATACATTGAAATGTTAAGATAAAGAAAAGGAAGATAAGACCACTTCCAGCTGCCTGTTTTGAAATATCTGATTCTGAGGCTCACCCTGTTATTTTTTCTTAATCACCATTGACTGTTGATAATATGAGTCTGGCCTTTTTTACACAGATGCTCCCGCCACCTGCTGGGTGTGCAGGCAGGAGGACTTGGCATCTGTGCGCATGCTGCAGCAGTTGGTGGGGTGATGGGTGTGCTCCCATGGAAGGACCATGGGCGGTGTGTGTGTGTGTGTGTGTGTGTGTGTGTGTGTGTGTGTGTGTGCACACTCCTGGCGTACACCCACCTCCACCCATCACCCACCCACGGAGTCATCTGACAAAATGGAGGAGGCTCTGTGGGTGGAGATGTGTTGAGGTGTGTGGCGATGGGTGTGCACCAGTGGGAAAGGGATCACACCCACCTCCACCCACCGCCGGCACACACCCATCCCCCCACCCAGCAGCGCTGTGTGAAAATGGCCTCTGGCACATCATAAAATAACTATTTTGTTTGGATTACTCCCAGTCCTTGAAGGACATATCTAAGTTCTCCCTTGATTGGTGTAGAAGAACAGGAGTCTTGGTCCCCCACTGAAATTATGTATGGCTACTGTGTACAGATTGAGTTGGCAGACAACTGTTTCAGCAGTAACATACAAGATTGTGCTTCTGAGGGACCTGCAGCCCAAAATGATTGTTCTCCATACCCCATTTATTTGTTAAGGAGTTGTTGGATAGTAAGGAATGTTTAATACATTTTAAGTAGGACTGAAACGAGAATGCAATCGCATTCTTGCGAGAACAAGTGAGATTCTTGCATGCACACGCACACACACACACAGAGAGAGCAAGATCTCACATTTTCTCAACAGGATTTTTGACAATCTCACAAGATTCTCGAGAAAACCTCAAAAAATATTCTGCACATTTGAAAAATGGCCTCTGCAGCCATTCTGCGCATGTGCCGCTCTGTTGGCAATTTTGTGCATGCAGAAAATGTTTTTGGCAGTTTCTCAAAAATCTTGCGAGATTCTCGAAAACCCCCAAACACTCTTTGCGTATACAAATGGATGCCGTAGCCATTCTGTGCATCTGCATCCCTGACTACCATTTTACGCATGCACAGGCCATTTGGGGGGCTGTTCGAGAATCTCAGTGGGAATGGCACCAAGACTGCCAATTCTCACAAGAATCCTGAGTCAAAGATTCTCGTTGTGAATGTCATTCTTACTGATATTCTTGAGGGGCTCAAGAACTCATTTCAGCCCTAATTTTAAGTCACTTTTGGAGGGTTTATGGTATGGATTTGACAAATGGATAAGGAAAAGTATCAACACAATGGTTGTTAACAAATGCATTGCTGGCCCAGTTCACCCACTCTGGTCTGCCTGGGACAGCATCAAACCCTGCAATTCCATTCAAGCCAGGCCCACCAGATATGGGCCCGATTCAGACACTGTCATTGTTGGCGGCTGGGACAGATACACGGTCCCAGAATGAACAGGGCTCATAGTCCAGCTCTGAGAGCTGCCCAGGTGGGCCAGAGGGATTAACTGAGTGAGTGCATCTGTTCTCACTCCTGCCTTGTCCGGTGTGAGTGTTGCCATGGCACCCAGCCATTCCTGTCAGTCATTGGCATCCATGGCTGGCCATCATGGCAGGGGGTGGGTGTGTTCCGGGGCCCCGGCAAGAGCCCACGGGTGGAGCTGGCTAGTCACATGCCACTCCTCACCTCCCTCCCCAGATGAGTCAGGCTGGAGCACATTTGATTCTGTCCCCTGAGCTGACATGGCTGGGCGTCATGGGGGTGGCCATTCTACCCCTGTACGTACAGCCGCAGCGGTGGCTGCATGTATGTTAACACCCAATGCCAAGCAGAATGGGATAGATGATGTAAACACATTTTTGAGGTTTGGGGGCAAGTCTGGGTATCTCCAGCTGCTGCAGGCATTTATTGAGATGCCATTTTGGAAAAGGGCCGCATACGTGTAGAACAGCTTTGGTGGTTATTTTGTACATATGTGATTTTTTTAAATTTGTATTTTTTTAAATAAAGTAAACAGAGAAAAAAGAAAATTGCTGAAAATAAATGACAATTGTTTGCTTATTCATCTGTTGTCATAACATTAGTAACAAAAAGAACGGGGCTTCATTAGTTTTTGTAACAAATAGAAAAAGTTACAGATTCACACCCATAGAAGATAGTAACTGTCAGCTGCTGCCGCCGCTCCATTACCCAGCGGCTGGAGCCCCCCCCCACCAACGGCATCAACCCAACGCAAGGTCCGGCGCCGCCAATGCCCCTGGTTGCACTGGCAACCCCCGACAGAGGCCCTAGCAAAACGGACCTGCCCGGGCCCTCCCACGATGCAGCAGGGCCCCACCCCCCTGTGTCGCTCCACGCACCTCCAGGCAAGTGCGGGCGGCAGGGCCTGTACTTTATCTGCTGGCGCAGCAGGGCACACAGCGCTGGTGAACAGAGCTCGTATGTCTGGAGAGACTGGCACCCTGCTGGAAAACTAAGTACTTTGGATTGCTGCTTGTCATTGCTGTTTGTGCTCCCTTATCGCTGCCCCCTCACAGAGTTCGCTTCCCTCCTCCCCCTCCTGTCGTTGTGAGTGGCCCAAGTATATTCCCCTTCATTGTATGTGTGAGACGGTTAACCCTTGCCTCCCCCCCTATAGATTGTTTGTGTAGATAGAGTGGGCCTGCGGGCATGTGTGTCTCTCCCCGCCCTCCCCGGGTTTTGCTTCCCCTTCCCCTTGGTGTGATATCCCCCTGTCCTTACCCCGACCCCTGGACCCAACTCCTTTGAAGCCCCTGCACCCTTCTTCACATACCTTCCGTTTCCCCTCTGTTTGAGTGTTGGGGTGTGTGGGAACCCCGATCCCTTTCTAGTAAGCTCTGTGTCCTATTTATTTAATCATTTTTTATCCCGCCCCTCCTGAAAACAGCTCAGGGTGGCTAACAATTTTAAAACATAAAAATACAATCATATAAAAAATTTAAAACACTCCTAATAATATTAAAACAGGGTTAGGCACAAAAAACAATAAATAAGGGTAGGGGGAGATTAAAAACCCCTAACCCACCCACCCCCATCCCCAAAGGACTGGGCACACAACCAGGTTTTACAAACCCACTGGAATGTTAAAAGGCTTGGGGCCAGGCGAGCTTCCTCTGGGAGGATGCTCTCTCCCTTGTGGCCACCGGCTTAACACGGGGGACCTCCAAGAAGGCACCCCCAAAAGACTGAAGGAGCCACTCTGGGGCGCGGAGGGCGAGACGGTCCCTGAGGTATGAGGGGCAAAGACCCTGATGGGCCTTATAGATCAATACCAATACCTATGAGGATAGGTGCCTGATTTCCTGGTGCGAGAGCAAATGGAAGGGCCAACAAACTATCCTGATGGGCCTCCTTAATCCTGTTGCCCTACCCAGAGCTTCCCCATGTGCGAGCAGCGTGTGTGGATGGCCTCTCATCCTCCTTTCCCCCCCTTCCTTCTCCCTCCCACTGACAGTAACTACTAGGGATGTTCCAAATAGATCTAATGCCTATGGGGGTAACGTAAGCTGGACTACATTTCCCAGCATGCTCCCAAAGAGTTTTAGACTGCGCATGCATGGACAAACTGCATTCAAACACACAGTGACAGAGTTTAAAGCAGTGGTCCCAGCTTCCAAAGCTTTTAGACAAGTTTGCTGCTCCCCCCTTCTCTGCCCCCCTCTGTCCTCCCTTCTTTATGCTGTCCCCTTCCCTGCAGTCCTTCCCTGGTCCCAGTGCCCTCTGACACCCCTTCCTGCCATCGACAGAGGATTTTGCCAAATTCTGAGTGGTGGGCTGATTCCTTGGCCACTTGTGACTCAGTAAAATTAGGCCAAATACCTCATTGGTAAAATCGGAGTAAATCCGAGTCCTGAGTTTCAGCCCTAGTGACCACCATTCTTTAGAGATGGTCCTTAGGTTTACGGATGCCTTTATATGCAAGACTGTAGATATGATTCAGAGGCCAGTGCATGTGGATTTTTTATCTTACGGTCATTGCCGAAATAGGTGGAACTTCCTAGTTAACCAGAAAATTAAGGAAAAATGGATGTCAGCTGGTACGATATCCTTAAAAGAAATTTTTATGTCACAGGTTGATACTGAATTTATGATTGACTTCTTTGAAAAAATAACATCTTTGGGAGTGGTGTTAATTAATAAAAAGGAGTACTCAGCATAGGTGACTGGTAACTGTTAATATTAAGGGCACAGGAGATGGGACTGGGCAGGGGCTGTATAAGGTTCTGTAGGGATTCTGAAAATCCAGGGGGCATGTCCCCCCACCCCAGTCACCTATGACTCTCAGCCATTGCGTAATAACAACCTGGTTTGATGAGGAATACTGGCAGTTGAAAAGCAAATCTGGTAAATTAGCCAGGTCTAGAAGGACTCACACTTCTGTGGAACTTATTAAGAATTTTTCTGAATGCAGAAGAGGTTATAAAAATCTGTTAAGGAAGAAAAAATATGATCACCAATAACTTCTTTGGCAAGAGTTTGAGTCTGCTGCTGCTGTGCTGCTGAACATAATCTAGCAGGTATTAGAAACTAGTGTCCTGGGGAACCAAAAAACTGTCTTTCAGTGTGGAGTCTCATGTTCCTGAGAAGGACTGGGAACGTCATTTTATCTTGTTATTATGGCGTGACAGTAGTGGCTCTATATTATTATTTTTTAATTTATTAATTATTATTATTATTATTATTATTAGTAGTAGTAGTAGTAGTAGTAGTAGTATTTAGTTGTTATTATTATTATTTGAGATGGGGCTAACTTTCTTCATTGAGAGGCCCATTGAATTCAATGGGATTCCCAGGGGCAATTTCCTCTGGGTTGCAACCCACTGTTGATGGGGTTTTCTCATTGATTTACCATGAATAGTGAATGTGGTTCGCATAGAAGAGTCGGGCAATGCTCAAAGTACATGCCACTGTTCACATATTGTGCAATGGATCAGTATAAGATGTTTAATTGTGAATTTAACGTACTGTCTGTATGATACTTATGGCAGTCAGTCTTCCTTACCTATTTGATTTGAGGACAAAAAAACCAATACCATACATAGTCAAACTTGGTGGTCTAGAGGTAAAACTCTTGTGTAAGGAGGAAGAGATCCTGAGTTCAAATTTCCTATAGTGCTGCTGGCATCAATTGGGAGAGAAAAAGAAAGAATGCGTAAAAATTTGGGGTTTTTTGCTGCTACCGGACATCAAAGTTTCACATCCAATCCTGTGCATAGGGCTCTGATCCTGGAATCCAAGCAACCTCTACATCTGAAGAGTGACATAGGATTGTGCCAGGCCCATAAGCCAGAGGTCAGTGGATCAAAACCAAAATCTTGCTTCTTTGACTGTTGCAAAGACCACAAACCAAGGGTGTGTTGGACTAGAGGTAAGATCCTTGCTTAAAGAGCAAATAATCATGGATTCAAGTCACCTGTCATGGTGATGTCAGGAGAGAGAAAAAAAGGCTGCATGACAAGGATTTTGAGAAAACCATTGATAGAACATGTGTAATATCTGACTTCCTGGTATGCTCTGTATACTGCCATCGAGGGCAAAAAAGAAAAGGTTTGAGTGAGAACAAAAAAAAGCCATGTCACGGGGCTAGTGAGAACATCCTTGATAGAATGCATATAATATCCAAGGTCCTGGTATGCTCTGTCCATTGAGTCAGAAGGAAAAGGGCTGTGTGACGTGTCTTATAAGAATACCCTTGATAGAATGTATAGAATATCCAAGTTCTCTGTATATTGCTAGCAAGGGCAAAAAAAAAAGGGCCACATGATGGGGCTTGTGAGAACACCCCTGATAGAATGCATATGATGAACATTGGGAGGTGTGAAGAGTATAATGAGACTAAGTTGAATTGTGATGCCCAAAAAATCCAGTCAACTTGGCTGGTACAGACTACGGTTTTGGTAGTGTCCAGGCACACAAGGTCTCAGGATTCCCTGCACACGGCCACTATTCCGTACCTATTTGAGAACAAAAACAAACCTCAACCATACTAGAGCTTGGTGGTCTAAAGGTAAGACTTTTGGTTAGGGAGCAAGAGGTCTTAGGTTCAAATCCCCTGTAGTGCTGCTCTTATCAAGTGGGAGGGGAAAAACCTGTACCTTTTAGAATTATTTTTTTTGCTGCTGCTGCTGCTGCTGCTGCTGCTGCTGGTCATAGAACATTCACATCCAGTCCTGTGCATTGGGCCCTGATCCTGGAATCCTTTCTATGGTGGGTGGAGGATGCTTGGGATCTAGTGAGGTGCTCGTTCTGTGGTGGCATGAGCCATGAAATCATTGAAACCATTTGCAGAGCATAAAGCAACTTGCTTGCAGTCTCAGTGGGAATGGGATAGGAAGCTAATAATAGGAAGCATCAGAAGAATGCCACAAGCAAAGAGGGAAGCACAAGCTGCATTAGGTGGTGGTTATGTTGGATCTGCTACCTGCTGTCAGGTACAGTATACCTGAATCTCGACACTGATAGCTCTAACTGTTCTGTGTACTTGCTTATGCTGTAACCACCTCCTTTGTGGAAACTGTGTGGGGTTGTGTTTTTTTTTTCAGAGGTAGGAAACTTCAGGCCCAGGGGCCAAATGAAGCCTAGTTTTTATTTCAACCCTTTCTAGTTCCTGAATTTGTCCCTGGATCCAATTCCTGCCCCCAATCACTGAAAGACTGAGCTCAAGGTAAGGGAGCAGGGATGAGGCCATGCACCTGAGGACAAGGGACAGATCCATGTTCTGGACCCACTTGCTGAGTGCACCCCTTCAGCCCCTCATTCTTTGCCTCAACTTCTCAGTGGCCCTCAGGTCTTTTAATAATTTCTAAAGTGGTCCCTGGGAGGAAAAAGACACAAAGCACTGGGCATGCACTTGATTCCTTCTAAATAGAGAGCCAGTGTGGTGTAGTGGATAAGGTGCTGGATTTGGACCTGCCGTGGTGGTGATGAGGCTTCCCCCCTGCCAAGACAACACCTGCCACATCTTCCTGCCCTCCCCCCACAGTGCAGTTCAGATGGGGAGAGTTTATTCTCTCCCCAGCTCTCAGCATAGATGCCCAATTAAGGAGTCTTGGAGACCTTGAGCCAGGTCATGGTCAAACCAACCCCAGCCCCAAGACCCAGTCTCACCTCTAAGCATATTCATTCTCCTGCAGAACATCCATAGTGCATGCTTGGCAGAGAGTGGGGCATAGGGATGTGTGAACAGAACAGGGTTTGGATGTTCGGACGTTCGGATGTTTGGTCTGAAAACTTAGTTTAGGTTCATGGGTTTGGTCCCACACAGTTCGTACCCCCCCCCGAACGTTTGGAAAGTTTGCCCACCGCAGAGGCTTGGGGCACTCCAGGGGGGCCTGTGGGGGCATGGCAGGCTGTTGGAGGCTTTAAGGACTAAGGGCCCCGAAACCCCGCCCCCAGGCACCCCGCGGCAACCCGCAGTTCAGGCGGGGGCCCCCGCCCTGCCAGCCGCGCCTCCAAACAACCCCGCTACAGACTCATGCGGGGACCAACCTGCAGCCTTCTCAGCTGAGCCTCCTGACAGGCTGCTGCCTGTCAGGCCACAGGAAGAAACACCGCCACTCCTCGGCCAGGCCCCAGGGGGCGGGGCCAAACAGAACTCCCCGCCGGAAGTGGCCCCGCCCCCGCTGTTACGCCGCTCAGCGCGGCTCCAGCAACGCCCTCAGCAGGGAAATAAAAGCCCGATGCAGGGCTAGCCACACTGCTGGTGATCGAGCCTTGTGCCCGTGAGACTGGCCCCCCCCTCTTTTGTGCCTAGTGTCTGGATCTTGTGACTGAACGGAGAAAGCAGTGTGGCTGAGTAGAGTGAGTGCGGTGTGCGTGGGTGAGTGGTGTGTTAAGGAGAACTTGGAGGTAAGGTTGCAGTCCTTCTGGGGTCAGGGGAGCACTATCGCCTGGGTCCCTCCCTGGAACGCGAGCCCTATCCAACCTTCCTGCCCCCCTAGGGTTGCTGCACCCCCGTCCCCCACCAACCTCACTCCCCTCTCCCAGTCCCTTCCCCTGTCCCCTCCTGCTCCCCGTGTGTGTGTGGCGAACGCAGCAATTGAGGCATGCGATACCCAGATGCCCTATGATGAGTCAGGCTGGGGACTACTTATCCTGTTAGCCCTATTCCACCCTGAGGGCGTGTTTTCCCCACGGTGCCTCGCTGCGTTCCTAGATAAAGTGTGTGTGTGTCCACCCTCCTGGCCGCTCACGCTCCGTGTACCCTCTCTATTCCCCCCAAATCCCCCTCCAGCCCCCACAGAATCACCAGCACCTAATCCGTCCCTATATTGCACCCACCCAGGGGGTCTGCAAGCCATGGAGCAGCTTGCAGCAGAAGTGCAGGAGCTAACGCGAATAGTGAAGTCCCTCGCCATGGAGGTGAAGGATCTAAAAGACCAACAGGCCGGGGGGGAAGCGCCAGCTGCGCCCGACCCCCAAGGGGCGGCAGCAGCTCCAGTTGATGCCCCGGTCCCCCTGTCCCGGGAGCCTAAGGGACCCAAAATTGCCAAATACGCCGGGGACCGACGGCAATTTAGAGGCTTCCTCGCCTTATGTGAATTGGCTTTCACTATGCAGCCTCACACCTATAATACCGACGCCCGTAAGGTTGCCTTTATTATTGGACTCTTGGAAGGTCATGCCCTGGCATGGGCGACACCATTGCTTACTAGCAAAAGCCCCCTGCTGCAGGACTATGATCGGTTTGTGCAAGAATTTACTTTCCTCTTCGATTACCCCCATAGGGTGAAGGATGCCGAAACAGCAATCATGGGACTCAAGCAAGGAAAGGGGCCCTTGCTTGAGTACGTGACGAAGTTTCAACAGCTTGCCGTAGACCTCAACTGGCCCGACCATGTACTCCGAGTAATGTATAGACGAGGGCTAAGCGAGGAGTTGAAGGATCAGCTCGCAGTTACTCCCCTACCAGAGACCTGGGGAGATTTAGTCACCCTCACTGTCCAGATAGATGAACGCTTGGGGGAACGACGGCGGGAGAGGCGTCAAGAACCCTTTCGAGCCCTGGGGCCCCGCCTTCCGCCTCCCCCTATAAGGGGTGAGGCGAGTCGAGAACCAGAGGGGGAACCTATGCAAATCGGGGCCGCACGGGGACCGTTAACCGCCGCCGAACGGGAGCACCGACGCACATCTCGGCTCTGTTTTTACTGCGGAGAGCCCTCGCACTTTGCCCGTGAGTGCCCAGCCCTGCCTCCTCCTCGAAGGGACGCGGGAAAAGGCCGGCCCCGGGAGCTTTAGGGGGGCCCCCGGGGATAAGACCAATGACCCTACCTAGAGGCCCCCAAGTCCTGGGTGCGAACCTAGGGGAAGGGCGCCACCTGCGGATCCCCGTCACCCTGAGGGGCGACACCTCCCAGAGTGTGGTTGCCTGGGCGCTCATCGATTCGGGAGCCTCCGGCAACTTCATGGACCAGGGGTTTTTGCGTCGTTACAACCTCCCCCGCGCCCCTCGACCGTCTACGGAGCAGGTGCACACCATTGACGGATCGCCCCTTAGTTCTGGGCCCCTTGTGTGGCAAACGCCACCCTTTCAGGTTGCCATTGGGGCGCACCACGAACGGATGTGTTTCGATCTAGTGGCATCCCCTATGTTCGAGGTGGTGTTGGGAATGCCCTGGCTCCACAAGCACAACCCTGGAATTCATTGGGTTCAGAGAACCCTGACTTTTGGGACGGAGTATTGCACCAACACGTGCAACCAATGCCCACCCCCGCGAAGATTGTTGGCCACAGGAGTCGAAGGGGCGGAGGGGAAACTTCCCGCGCCGTATGCCACCTTCTACGATGTCTTTAGCAAACAGGAGGCCGAGAACCTACCACCGCACCGGGCCTACGATTGTCCCATCGAGCTAATGCCAGGCGCCGAACCCCCGTATGGCCGGATTTATGCCTTGTCGGCCCCAGAACTGGAAACCTTGAAAGAATACATAAAGGACAATTTACAGCGAGGGTTTATCCAGCATTCCACGTCTCCAGCGGGAGCCCCGATATTCTTTGTCCCCAAGAAAGATGGGGGGCTCCGCCCTTGTATCGACTACCGGGGGCTTAACGCTGTGACCATAAAAAACCGCTACCCCCTGCCCTTGATCCCCGAGCTCCTGGATCGTCTCCACGGCGCTAAGATCTTTACTAAACTCGACCTCCGAGGGGCATACAACCTCCTCCGCATTCGCCCCGGGGACGAGTGGAAGACCGCCTTCCGAACCCGCTACGGGCACTTTGAGTACCGCGTGATGCCATTCGGCTTGGCGAATGCACCGGCCACCTTCCAGCATCTTATAAATGATGTACTTCGCGACATGCTGGACACATGCGTGGTAGCATATCTGGATGACATCCTCGTCTTCTCCCACACCGTAGCAGAACACATCCCCCAGGTTCAAAAGGTGTTGCAGCGACTACGACAGAACCGGCTGTTCTGCAAACAGGAGAAATGCGCGTTTCACGTGACTACCATTGAGTTCCTTGGGTTCATTATTTCCCCTCAAGGGATCAAGATGGACCCTCGGAAGGTAAGCGCAATCACACAATGGGCCCCACCCCGGTCCATCAAGGCCTTGCAGCGGTTTCTGGGGACAGCGAACTATTATCGCCAGTATATTGCCAATTATGCCAAGTTGACTGCCCCATTGACCGGGCTATTGCGCAAAGGAATAACCTATGAATGGGGCCCTGCGCAACAACAGGCGTTCGAAGACGTAAAGGCCACCTTCACTCGGGCCCCCATCCTACAACATCCACGGTTCGACCAACCCTTTACGGTAGAGACAGACGCCTCTAGCATTGCCATAGGAGCAGCACTGTTGCAACAAGAGCCTGTGGGGGAACGATTGCTACCCTGTGCTTTCTACTCTCGCCAGCTCAATAGCGCAGAGAAAAATTACACCGTATTGGATCGCGAGCTCTTAGCGATCAAAGCCGCGTTTGAATCCTGGAGGCATTACCTCGAAGGGGCCAAGCATCCCGTCACCGTAGTGACGGACCACCGAAACCTCATGTACCTGCACACTACCCGTATTACTAACGCACGCCATGGGCGCTGGGCCCTGTTCTTTACCCGCTTCCATTTCCAAATCCGCTATCGCCCCGGCACCCAGAACATCTTAGCTGATGCCCTCTCCCGGTGCACCGAGGAAGGGGACCCCCCGGACAAAAGGGGAGAACCCATTTTGGAGGCCCGAACGATGACCGCGAACCTCCTTACCTCCTCCCAATTCCTCAGATACCCCAACCCCCTCAGGTCCGGCCTAGCCCCGAAGACCCAAAAGGGGCGAAATGGGCTCGCGTACTACCAGCAGCGACTTGTGGTTCCCCCACAGGCCCGAAAGGCCCTGCTCTGGGGACACCACGATGCCCCCCTGGCCGGGCATCCTGGGGTACGACGAACCCTTGCCTTACTTCAAAGGCATTTTTGGTGGCCCACGCTAGGTCAGGACGTCACACGGTACGTGAAGCAATGTGCCACTTGTGCACAAACTAAAGTTCCCCGACACCGACCACAGGGACTACTGCAGTTGGCCCCCATACCGCAAGGACCCTGGCAACGTATTGGCCTTGATTTTATTGTGGAATTGCCCCCCTCCTCGACGTATACGACCATCTTAGTAATCGTGGACCATTTCACGAAGATGGGGCATTTTGTTGCTACCACGGGACTACCGACAGCAAGTGGCACTGCCCAGTTGCTTCTTCACCATGTGATCAAACTACATGGAGTCCCCTTGGAGATTGTATCCGACAGAGGATCCCAGTTTACGTCGCGGCTATGGAAAGAACTCTTACAAAGTCTTCAGATAAAACGCAGCTTAACTTCCGGGTATCATCCCCAGACCAACGGACAGGTAGAGCGGGTGAATCAGACGCTCGAGCAGTACTTGCGTTGCTACACGGGGTACCACCAAGATGATTGGTTCGACCTACTACCCGTGGCCGAATTTACCTATAATAACACCCTCAACGCGTCCCTAGGTAACTCCCCCTTTTTTATTACCTATGGGTACCACCCGCCTCTTTGCCTCCCCGAGTTAACTACCTGCTCCATCCCAGCCGCAGGCTCGCTCGTCGCCCGCATTCGCAAGGCGCAAAGCATCGCCCGCACGAATCTTCAACACGCCCGACAGCAGTATAAATTATATGCGGATCGACACCGACAAGAGGCACCCCAGTACGCTCTTGGAGATTGGGTCTGGGTCGATCGTCGCAAATACCCTTCCGCACAACCATCGGCCAAGCTCGACCATCGATACATCGGCCCATTCCCCATCTGTCGAAAGATTAACGATGTTGCATATCGCGTAAGACTACCGGCACAGTACCACATCCATCCCACCTTTCACGTCTCCCAATTAAAAACGGCCGAACCCCCGCAACAACCTGAAAATAAACGAGTAGGACCCGTGCCAACTTCTCAAGAGTACGAAGTCCGGCAGATCCTTGATGCGCGATGACGCCACGGCCGACTATGGTATCTCCTTGACTGGAAGGGTTTCGGCCCGGCAGAACGCTCGTGGGAAAAGGCGACAGATGTCCACGCTCCTCGTTTGGTGCGCCTTTTTCATATGCGCTATCCCCTCAAACCACGTCCTACGTTCCTGCATCGGCCCTTGAGGGGGGGTGCTGTAAGGACTAAGGGCCCCGAAACCCCGCCCCCAGGCACCCCGCGGCAACCCGCAGTTCAGGCGGGGGCCCCCGCCCCGCCAGCCGCGCCTCCAAGCAACCCCGCCACAGACTCATGCGGGGACCAACCTGCAGCCTTCTCAGCTGAGCCTCCTGACAGGCCGCTGCCTGTCAGGCCACAGGAAGAAACGCCGCCACTCCTCGGCCAGGCCCCAGGGGGCGGGGCCCAACAGAACTCCCCGCCGGAAGTGGCCCCGCCCCCGCCGTTACGCCGCTCAGCGCGGCTCCAGCAACGCCCTCAGCAGGGAAATAAAAGCCCGATGCAGGGCTAGCCACACTGCTGGTGATCGAGCCTTGTGCCCGTGAGACTGGCCCCCCCCTCTTTTGTGCCTAGTGTCTGGATCTTGTGACTGAACGGAGAAAGCAGTGTGGCTGAGTAGAGTGAGTGCGGTGTGCGTGGGTGAGTGGTGTGTTAAGGAGAACTTGGAGGTAAGGTTGCAGTCCTTCTGGGGTCAGGGGAGCACTATCGCCTGGGTCCCTCCCTGGAACGCGAGCCCTATCCAACCTTCCTGCCCCCCTAGGGTTGCTGCACCCCCGTCCCCCACCAACCTCACTCCCCTCTCCCAGTCCCTTCCCCTGTCCCCTCCTGCTCCCCGTGTGTGTGTGGCGAACGCAGCAATTGAGGCATGCGATACCCAGATGCCCTATGATGAGTCAGGCTGGGGACTACTTATCCTGTTAGCCCTATTCCACCCTGAGGGCTTGTTTTCCCCACGGTGCCTCGCTGTGTTCCTAGATAAAGTGTGTGTGTGTCCACCCTCCTGGCCGCTCACGCTCCATGTACCCTCTCTATTTCCCCCAAATCCCCCTCCAGCCCCCACAGAGACACAGCAGCAGCAGCAGCAGAGACTGGGAAGGTTTGGCACTTGGCACCCCAGCTTGCCCAGGTAAGCAGGCTCGGCGCTTGGCTCCCGGCGGTGCCTGTGGCACCATGGCTGGCCATCTGAGATGGAGTGGCAACAGCAGCAGCAGCAGAAGCAGCAGAGGCTAGGAAGGCCTGGGGCATGGTGGCTGGCCTGGCACACCTACTTGGCTGGGCATTGCAGGCTACCAGGCATGGGTAGAACAGTAGCAGACATTGCAGTGCCCAGTATCAGAACCCATGGCAGCAGAGGCAGCAATGGCAGCAGCAGCAGACAGGTAGTGTGACATGAGCAGCGGATGGCAAGATGAGGCAGAGTTTGAGGTTGGCAACCAGAGTGGGCAGACAGGCAGTGTGGCATGAGAGGCAGTATGGAAGGCAGGGCCCTGGCAGGGCACTCAGATAGGCTGGTGAAGACTGTGCAGTGTGTGTGAGAGAGAGCCAGTCAGATAGACAGGCTGAGATCATCTAGCCAGAGGCTAGCTGGCAGGCTTTCAGCTTCCCAATGCCACCCTGCATCATGAGGTCAGTTAGATAGGCCGGCCGAGGCCATCTAGTCAGAGAGAGAGAGAGAGAGAGGCAGGGTCGGTGCCAGGCATTGGAAGGGAGGGACAGCACCTCAGCAGCAGCAGCCCAGACTGAGGAGGAACCCCGTCCCAATACTGCCCATGGTATGGGATGGCATGTGCCACTGCACCATCAATTCATGTCCAGGGGCAGCTCGGGGAATCCCAGCAGTGGAAGGTTTACCTTAAGGAACAGCAACTGCTCCACCTACTTGGCCCCCAGTCTCAGGCAGTGCAGCGAGCAAATGTCCCCCACCATAGAGAACATCTGCTCACTGGAGACACTCATTGGTGGGCAGGACAATAGACCCTTGATCACTTTGGACAGGTCCAGCCACACGTTGCTCTGAGAGCTTTGTTGCCACCGAGTTCTGCCCCTCCCATCAGCGCTGTCAGTGTTGCAGCAGCAGCAGCCAGTTGAGGTCCAGGAGCATCAGTGCACCATGGAGGAGCTGGGGTGGGGGTAGCTGCCAAGTTCATAGGCAGCTTCAGGATGTGGAGGGTGGCGTGGCTTTCAACTGAATGCCTGGCTGGCTGAGGCCATCGATCGGGTGGCTCCTAGGCGTCCACTTCCAGCACATCAGCTCTGCAGGTCCCTGTGGTTTACGGAGGAACTGGGATGTCTGAAGCATGAGGGGAGGTAGTTAGAGCACTGGTGGAACCACACTTACACCCAAAATGATTGGTTGTGGCATTGAGCATTTTTGAAGTCCTATGCCGTGGCAGTGAGGGCAGGAAATAAGCAGTTCTTTGCTGCACTAATTGCATCTGCTCAGTCATGTCCAACGGAGCTGTTCCGGGTGGTCAGAGGTCTGGTGGGTCCAGTCTGTCTCCGTCTGCAACTGGATTCATCCACGGCTCATTGCAACATGTTTTTGAAGTACTCTGTGGACAAAATCACTCACATTGAGCATGCCTTCGACTCCGTCACTTTAGAGGCAGTAGCAGAGCCAGAGGTTAGGAATGCCCTGTCTGGTCATACTTTGTGGGATGATTTTCAATTGGTGACACCTGCTGATGCAGCCAGTGTGCTGGGATCTGTTTGAGCCACAACTTGTGAACTAGATCCTTGCCCATCCTGGTTGGTAAAAGCTGTTGGAAAATATCTCCAGATGGCATCAACCTTTTGCACCAACAAACCCTAATGACCACTAGGGGCATTGGGAGTAGAGATAGTGAGTTAGTGTGAGTGTCACTTTAACCTTTCCTGATCTCTGCTTCTAAGCCCCCTCCCAGGTGGGATGTGCCCAGGAAGTTCCTATTTGGACTTCCTCCTTCTTCCTGACCATTCTCCATCATTCCTAAATTCTCTCTCTGACCTTCAACATGTCTGGCCACCATGCTGGTGGCACCTAGCTAGTAAGACTAGGGATAGGCCTTTCCTATCACAATGTACTTCTCAATAAAGTAGTTTACTTTAACCTAGAAACAATCTCCAAGGTGTTGATTACTACTAAGCTGTTGCTACTAACAATTCAAGCTGCTTTTGGGGTTTTGTTTTTCTAACCATTAATAAAAATTCCCAACATAGGGTTATGGGCCCAGAATCCTCCTGAAGATCCTAACAGATTTTTTGGAATTCGAATTGAATCTCGTTGGAGAAAAGCACAGCTTATTTTTGTACCTGGTTTTTGTTTTGGAACAAGACAAGCAGCATGGAGAAAACTCAAGGGAACTTCAACATTCCAAAGCTGGAAGGAGCGAATTTCAAAGAGTGGAGTTTCCTCATGCAATCTTGCTTGAAGAGTCAAGGTCTTTATGAGGTGCTAACAACAGAAAGACCAACGGCTGCAGGAGCTGAACAAAAGCATTGGGACAGACAAAATGAAAAAGCTCTTGGGATTCTAGGAATCAATGTAAGTCCTAAGCTGTTTATACATTTTGAAAATGTTACTTTAGCCAGTGAAATCTGGAAAAGGCTGGAAACTCTTTATAACAGAAAGAGCCCCAGCGAAGCCATCTCTATAATACAGAGACTGTGCAATATGAAACTCAGAGAAAATGAAAATCCTACTGAGCATATAAGTGAAATACAATGCCTAGCAAGAAGACTGAAGGTTTTGGGAATAGATATTGGAGACACTGGGATTGTGGCTTTTGTCTTGAACTCTTTACCAGCTTCTTATGAATATTTGAAAACTGCTATAGATATTTCAGATAAAGTTATTGAATTGGACTATCTATCTAGCAAGTTGCATGAATGCTTTATCAAAAGGGCAAAGCAAACCTCTACAGATCAAGTTACAGCCTTTAGCTCAAAGAAAGGAGTAAAGAAAGGATGTTTTTCCTGTGGTAGTGAAACACACCTACGTGTTAATTGCCCAAGTGCCAAGACAATGGGGAAATCTAAAGCACCCATTAAGAGCCAGACAGAGAGCCTGGAGAAAACTGCTAGCTCTAAACAGAAGGAGAAAGAGAAAATTAAAGGTTTTAACGCCATGTCAAAAGTAAAAGATGATGTGATCTATATTGATTCTGGAGCAACTGAAAATCTCCTCAAGGATATAGAAATGTTTTCAGAAATTGAATTGGATCACAAAGTACCTATTTCTCTAGCAGATGGGAGAAAGGTCTTTTCAGAAGGGCGTGGTCAAGCAAAAATATTTTGTAAGCTCCCAGATGGTGAAATTGAACAAGTAATCATACATAAGGCTCTGTATGTGCCCTCGTTGAAAAACAATTTAATTTCTGTGAAATATGGAGTGAAAAATGGCTGCAAGTTTGAATTCATGGATGATCATTGCCTTGTAACAAGAGATGGTGACTCAATCCTGTATGCATCTCTGGGAGATAGTGAGCTCTTTGAAGTCCATAGTGTCAGTGAAAATGCAAATTTAGCAAGCAATCTCAAGTGCACCCACAGAGACTGTGATAAAACTTGGCATCGCAGAATGGGACATAGAGATGTTAATTCAATTCGCCAACTTGAGAAGAGGAATTTAATTAAAGACTTTAAACTGAAACTGTGTACTGAGAACTTAGACAAATGTGGATGTTGCATTTCTGCAAAAAGTGTTAAGCCAGCTTTCCACAAGCTAGAGGAGAGAAAGTCTCAGCGCCCTCTAGAGTTGATTCACAGTGATGTATCAGGTCCTCTGCAAAGGAGCATTGGAGGAAACCTGTACATAGTTACTTTTATTGATGATTTCTCAAGATTTGCCTATGTTTACACTTTGAGAGAGAAAAGTCAAGTGTTTGAAAAGTTTAAAGAGTATGTTGCATTGGTCAGCAACAAGTTTGGGAGAAAGCCTCAGAGACTAAGGTCAGACAATGGAGGCGAATACACCTCAAACGAAATGAAATCCTTTCTGAGAGAACAGGGAATTGAGCATGAGACTACAGCCCCATACTCTCCTGAGCAGAATGGTGTTGCAGAAAGGAAAAATAGAACCCTAATGGAGATGGCAAGATGTATGTTGAAAGATGCAAGTTTGCCAAGCAAGTTCTGGGGAGAAGCAGTGATGACTGCCAGCTATCTGCAGAACAGATTGCCAACTAAAGCCATAGAGAAAACTCCATTTGAACTGTGGTTTGGACACAAGCCTAGCCTAAATCACATCAGAGTTTTTGGTTGTGATGTGTATGCATATATACCAAAGGCAAAGAGAAACAAGTTGAATTGCAGAAGCAAGAAAGGAGTTTTATGTGGATATGTTTTAGGAGGCAAAGGATACAGAATTCTTGATGTTGAAACTGGTAATATTGAAATTTGCAATGTTGTGTACTTTGATGAAAGACACAGACCAACCAAAGGTGAATTACCAGACCTGGAGCCAAGGATCCAGATGCAAGAGGAACCAAGTGAGCAGGCCTTCAGCTACCAAATGCCAATCTGTGAACCAGAACCAGCTGCAGATTCAGAAGGGGTTACAGAAGCTGCAGATTCAGAAGGGGTCACAGAAGCTGAGCCAGAACCCAGGCGCTCACAGAGGTCCAACAAAGGAGTTCCACCCTTGAAATACTCCTACCTCACCACAAGTGCAGAGCTGCAAGAACCCAGCACATGGAAGGATGTTGACAGGATGCCAACCCATGAAGCTGAAAAATGGAGGAAAGCAGCAAAGGAAGAGATTGAATCTCTACACAAGAACAAAACCTGGACACTTATGGAACTACCTGCTGGAAGAAAACCTGTAGGTTGCAAATGGGTCTTCAAAATCAAGCAAGATGCAGAAGGGGATGTACAGCGCTACAAAGCCAGACTAGTAGCCAAGGGATACTCCCAAATATATGGAGAAGACTATGATGAAACATTTGCACCAGTTGTCAAGCACACTTCCATCAGAACACTACTTAGCATAGCAGCTTCCAGAAAGATGCATGTTAACCATTTAGATGTCAAAACTGCATTCCTGAATGGAGAACTTGAGGAAGACATCTATATGCAGCAGCCACCAGGCTTCGAGCAACCTGGAAGGGAGAAGCTTGTATGCAAACTCCAGAAGAGCATTTATGGCTTGAAGCAAGCAGCTAGAGCTTGGAATGAGAAACTGAATCAGCTACTGCTTAAGGAAGGGTTCACGCAAGGAAAAGCTGACCCCTGCCTGTACTCAAGATTCAGAGACAATAAGTGGACTTATATCCTGACTTATGTTGATGATCTGATCATCTGTTGTGAACAGGAGCAAGACAGTCACGAGATTGTTGAGCACCTAAACAAGGAAGTAGAGGTGAAGGAACTTGGAAGCATCTCACACTACCTTGGCATTCAAATAGAAAAAGAAGAAGATGGAAGTTATCTTCTCAACCAGAAAGCAAAGATCAAGGATCTTTTGGAATGTCTGGGACTGACAGATGCCAATGAGGCCAGAACACCAATGGATGTCAATTTCCTGAAACAAAGGGAAGATGATGAGCCTCTGGCAGGCAACAACCAGTACAGAAAAGCGATTGGCAAGCTTTTGTACATAGCCACAGTGACAAGGCCAGATATTGCCACAGCGGTGGGAATCTTAAGCAGGAAAGTAAGTGCCCCAACCAAGAATGACTGGACTGCAGTCAAGAGACTGGGGAGATACCTGAAGGGTACCGCGCACTACGCATTGAAGATTCCAGTAAGCAGCAACCCTAGACTGGTGGGATACATGGATGCAGATTGGGCTGAAGACATAGCTGATCGCAAGTCCACCAGTGGACACCTGTTTCTCTATGGAGATGGAGCCATAAGTTGGACTAGCAGGAAGCAGTCACTTGTTGCACTCTCATCAACAGAAGCAGAATACATATCAGCTAGTGAAGCATGCAGGGAAGTTGTGTGGACACACAAGCTGCTGTTGGACTTTGGAATTGAAGAGCCAAAGCCTACCACGATGTTTGAGGACAACCAGAGTTGCATTAAGCTCTCACAAATGGAGAAGGCCAAGTCTCGAACGAAGCACATTGACATAAAGTACCACTATGTTCGAGAGGCACAGGAAGAAGGGCTAATTGAGTTGAAGTATTGCCCAACTGAAGAAATGGTGGCAGATGGACTGACCAAGCCACTACCAAGGGATCGATTCCAGATGCTACGTGAGCAAATGGGAGTCGTGAGCCGGTGCGACAGGCGATGAGAAGGGGTGTTGGAAAAACAGCTCCAGATGGCATCGACCTTTTGCACCAACAAACCCTAATGACCACTAGGGGCATTGGGAGTAGAGATAGTGAGTTAGTGTGAGTGTCACTTTAACCTTTCCTGATCTCTGCTTCTAAGCCCCCTCCCAGGTGGGATGTGCCCAGGAAGCTCCTACTGGACTTCCTCCTTCTTCCTGACCTTTCTCCATTCCTAACTTCTCTCTCTGACCTTCAGCATGACTGGCCACCATGCTGGTGGCAGCTAGCTAGTAAGATCTAGGGATAGGCCTTTCCTATCACAATGTATTTCTCAATAAAGTAGATTATTTTAATCTAGAAACAATCTCCAAGGTATTGATTACTACTAAGCTGTTGCTACTGAGAACTCAAGCTGTTTTTTGGTTTTTTGGTTTTTTGACCACTAATAAAATTCCAACAAAAGCTACCAGGGAGACAGTCGGGATGGTGCTGGTGGGAGTTGCCAACACCTCCCTTCGGGAGGGGAGGGTACCAGATTGCCTGAAGGAGGATGTGGTTCAGCCCCTTCTCAAAAAGCCATCACTTGACATGGATGCCCCAGCCAGTTACCAACCTGTCTCTAAACTTCCCTTTTTGGGGAAGGTTATTGAATGGGTAGTGGCTCATCAGCTCCAAGTGCATTTGGACGGCATCGGTTTTCTTGATCCCATGCAGTCTGGCTTTTGCCCAGGTTATGGCATGGAGACAGCATTTGTGGCCTTGGTTGATGACCTTCTCATAGAGTTGGATATGGGTTGCATAACCCTGTTAGTCCTACTAGATCTATCGGCGGCCTTTGACACTTTTAAACACGAGCTGCTGGTGAGTTGTCTGCAGGACCTGGCAGGGGTGTACAGAACAATTTTACATTGGTTTCATTCCTACTTCGCAGATAGATCCCAGCGGGTGGTGCTAGGAGAATGTACTTCGTCCCCTGGTGGCTTCCCATGTGGAGTCCCGCAGGGTTCCATTCTGTCCCCTCTTTTGTTTAATGTGTATATGAAGCCGTTTGGGGAGGTTATGTGCATCTGGGGGAGGGGGGGAGGTTCGCTGTCATCAATATGCGGATGACACCCAGCTGTATCTGTCATTTTCATCTGACTCAGGCCCTGCTGTCTCCTTGCTGTCTCTGTGCTTAGCCACTGTGGGGGACTGGATGAGGTCAAGCCAACTGAAGCTCAATCCCAATAAGACAGAGGTGATGCTAGCTGGCAGGACGGGTGATCTGGATGAGGAGGTCTCCCCAATTATTGGGGATATCCATCCTCTTTTGGTTCCATCTGTGCGGAGCCTAGGGGTGCTCCTGGACTTGCAGCTACACCTGGATTCTCAGGTGTTGGCTGTGGCCAGGGACGCCTTTCACCAATTACATCTGGTGAAAAAGCTCCGCCCATATGTCTCAGACTCTGATCTTGCCACTATCATCCATGTGTTCGTCACCTTGAAGCTAGACTATTACAATGCACTCTATGTGGGGTTGCCCATGATGACGGTTCATAAGCTGCAGCTAGTGCAGAATGCAGCAGCCCATCTCCTTACTGGGACAGGCTGCAGGGAGCACATAACACCAGTGCTCCAAGCACTGCACTAGCTGCCTATTGTCTTCCGGGCCCAATTCAAGGTGCTGGTATTGACCTTTAAAGCCCTTAACGGTCTAGGCCCTACTTATCTGAGAAATTGCCTCACCTCCTGGGCCCCTGGTTGGCCCCTGCGGTCATCCAGGGGTGCCCTCCTGGAAATCCCATGTTAAAGACCAGTTCAGACAGATAGGAGGGCATTCTCGGCAGCTGCATTGTTGCTTTGGAACTCCCTTCTGGTGAGGGTTCACCTTAGCCCGAATCTTCTTGCCTTCTGACAAAATTGTAAGACCTGGCCTTTCCTCCAGGCGTTTGGTGGGGGAGGAGGGGAGGGTGGGATGTGTATGTTGGGGTAAATTTGGGGGTTTTGCACTGTGGGGTTTATTTTGCACATGATTAGAGTTTTAATGGAGTTTTTATATGTTTTATATTTATACTGTTTTTATTGTGAATTTTGTGGACTGCCCTGAGTCGCTTGTACTGAGTGAAGCGGAGTGAAAGTGCATAAATAAAAAAATAAATAAATGTAAAGGTAACCCCCATCCCCCAACTTTGGCCCTATGGACAGGACAAGTCAAACCATGCCAAGCCACCATGGTGCGGGATGATGGGGGGTAAAACTGTATTAAAATAAAATAAATAAATATAAATACCATACCACACCATACCATACCAGGACAGGTAATCCTCTCCCCTAGATGATTATGTTCAGATTCAGCAGCACCGCCAAATTCACCAAAAAGAAAAGACAAAATGGCTGCAGCCACTTTTATTTATGGTCCAAGTGGGTCAATAGCAAGTTGGCATGTATGCCCATCTCTTATGTCTATCATTATATATTTTATATTTAAATTTATATTTATATTTATATTTATATTTATTTATATATTTATATTATATTTATATTTTAATATTTTTATTCAATTAGTTAATCTTTCTGGACCTATTGTATCAATACGTTTAGTGACTGGAATTAGTTTTAACCGAGATGTGCCAACTGCAGATTGTTGAATTACGGTCTATTTTGAATTTGTTTGGTTACATCTGGACTTTTGTAACAAGTGATAACCTGCTGGTAACCACTTAAAATTTCACCCTCAATTACCTGGAGTGAATTTTTAAGTGATTACCACCACTGGTTATCCCATGGTACAGCAGCTCAGGTCAGACAAAGCAATCAGTGCAAACCTCCAAGGATTTACCATGTGGAACTTTCTGTAGCTTTTCAATCTACATTTTTATGACATAAAAGCACCCTCCTCCTGCTGCAAATAATGCCTCATTTCCCAAATCCTACCCCCCAAAAAGTACCAACAAAGTCATAGTCTTGGCATTCAAGCAATTGGATATGTATCTAGTTTCATCATCTTTATGTTGTGCTGTACAGGAAGAATAAAGCAAGCTAGAAGTACCAGACAGCATGAGGTAAACAATCTTCTATAGAAATTCATTAAATTCAGGCCCTCAAGCATTTGCGTCAGCCACTCGTGTCACATCAGCATTTGTGACTACACTAATAAGAGAAAAGTGACGGTTAGATTTATTCAGTCAAATTAGGGTAGTTCACATTAATCAAGAACCCAGAGTACACCAACACCCACCCCCTCCCTCATCCCCAAACCCAGTTCTTACAGAGAAAATGCAGGGTAGTTTTCATTAGTTAGGGATGCCTCAATATAGCGTGAGCCAGCATACAAGAAAAATATGTCGCAGCCAGTCAAAATCACTGTATCAGACCCACTGACTTGAGGCAGCTTTTATAATCACATATATTAAATCAACCTGTCTGGTAGCTAAACCAGATCCATTTGTATTTAGTGAGCGCCAGTCTGATGTAAAGTGAAGTGCTTCATTGAAAACGCTAGGGAAGATGCTGCAGTGACTCCTTCCAGTTAAATATAGAGCAGCTTCAAACACTCTAAAATGTTTATTACTAGTTTATGTATGAGGAGTCTGAATAATAATTGATGCAATCAGAGACATGGGCAGCCTGGGATGCATGAATTATTTGTGCCACCAGGTTAGCTGAATTTGAAGCATCAGTATTGCAAGGGCAAATGTTAAAATAAATCTGAATCTGTGAGAGGGACCTTGGGAGTATGGAACCTCCCAGAAGCTGAGATCCTAACCCCAGCTCTGCTGGTCAAGCTTCATCCAATGTGGTGTGCTGGGGCAAGCACACTTAGGAGTTTGATAATACTTCTTGTTCCCTGAGGAAAAATAAAAGGTGTTCTCTTTCACCTTTGATGAAGGCCAGAGCAGTTTTCATGGACACCATGAGTTTACACCACGTGTCCTTCTTCTTCTCTGGTTTTCCCTAGATTCCTGTGAGTACAGTATCAGTGGAAACACCCTGAAATTCAATTTTACAGGATGGATGTTACAAANAGCCTAGGGGTGCTCCTGGACTTGCAGCTACACCTGGATTCTCAGGTGTTGGCTGTGGCCAGGGACGCCTTTCACCAATTACATCTGGTGAAAAAGCTCCGCCCATATGTCTCAGACTCTGATCTTGCCACTATCATCCATGTGTTCGTCACCTTGAAGCTAGACTATTACAATGCACTCTATGTGGGGTTGCCCATGATGACGGTTCATAAGCTGCAGCTAGTGCAGAATGCAGCAGCCCATCTCCTTACTGGGACAGGCTGCAGGGAGCACATAACACCAGTGCTCCAAGCACTGCACTAGCTGCCTATTGTCTTCCGGGCCCAATTCAAGGTGCTGGTATTGACCTTTAAAGCCCTTAACGGTCTAGGCCCTACTTATCTGAGAAATTGCCTCACCTCCTGGGCCCCTGGTTGGCCCCTGCGGTCATCCAGGGGTGCCCTCCTGGAAATCCCATGTTAAAGACCAGTTCAGACAGATAGGAGGGCATTCTCGGCAGCTGCATTGTTGCTTTGGAACTCCCTTCTGGTGAGGGTTCACCTTAGCCCGAATCTTCTTGCCTTCTGACAAAATTGTAAGACCTGGCCTTTCCTCCAGGCGTTTGGTGGGGGAGGAGGGGAGGGTGGGATGTGTATGTTGGGGTAAATTTGGGGGTTTTGCACTGTGGGGTTTATTTTGCACATGATTAGAGTTTTAATGGAGTTTTTATATGTTTTATATTTATACTGTTTTTATTGTGAATTTTGTGGACTGCCCTGAGTCGCTTGTACTGAGTGAAGCGGAGTGAAAGTGCATAAATAAAAAAATAAATAAATGTAAAGGTAACCCCCATCCCCCAACTTTGGCCCTATGGACAGGACAAGTCAAACCATGCCAAGCCACCATGGTGCGGGATGATGGGGGGTAAAACTGTATTAAAATAAAATAAATAAATATAAATACCATACCACACCATACCATACCAGGACAGGTAATCCTCTCCCCTAGATGATTATGTTCAGATTCAGCAGCACCGCCAAATTCACCAAAAAGAAAAGACAAAATGGCTGCAGCCACTTTTATTTATGGTCCAAGTGGGTCAATAGCAAGTTGGCATGTATGACCATCTCTTATGTCTATCATTATATATTTTATATTTAAATTTATATTTATATTTATATTTATATTTATTTATATATTTATATTATATTTATATTTTAATATTTTTATTCAATTAGTTAATCTTTCTGGACCTATTGTATCAATACGTTTAGTGACTGGAATTAGTTTTAACCGAGATGTGCCAACTGCAGATTGTTGAATTACGGTCTATTTTGAATTTGTTTGGTTACATCTGGACTTTTGTAACAAGTGATAACCTGCTGGTAACCACTTAAAATTTCACCCTCAATTACCTGGAGTGAATTTTTAAGTGATTACCACCACTGGTTATCCCATGGTACAGCAGCTCAGGTCAGACAAAGCAATCAGTGCAAACCTCCAAGGATTTACCATGTGGAACTTTCTGTAGCTTTTCAATCTACATTTTTATGACATAAAAGCACCCTCCTCCTGCTGCAAATAATGCCTCATTTCCCAAATCCTACCCCCCAAAAAGTACCAACAAAGTCATAGTCTTGGCATTCAAGCAATTGGATATGTATCTAGTTTCATCATCTTTATGTTGTGCTGTACAGGAAGAATAAAGCAAGCTAGAAGTACCAGACAGCATGAGGTAAACAATCTTCTATAGAAATTCATTAAATTCAGGCCCTCAAGCATTTGCGTCAGCCACTCGTGTCACATCAGCATTTGTGACTACACTAATAAGAGAAAAGTGACGGTTAGATTTATTCAGTCAAATTAGGGTAGTTCACATTAATCAAGAACCCAGAGTACACCAACACCCACCCCCTCCCTCATCCCCAAACCCAGTTCTTACAGAGAAAATGCAGGGTAGTTTTCATTAGTTAGGGATGCCTCAATATAGCGTGAGCCAGCATACAAGAAAAATATGTCGCAGCCAGTCAAAATCACTGTATCAGACCCACTGACTTGAGGCAGCTTTTATAATCACATATATTAAATCAACCTGTCTGGTAGCTAAACCAGATCCATTTGTATTTAGTGAGCGCCAGTCTGATGTAAAGTGAAGTGCTTCATTGAAAACGCTAGGGAAGATGCTGCAGTGACTCCTTCCAGTTAAATATAGAGCAGCTTCAAACACTCTAAAATGTTTATTACTAGTTTATGTATGAGGAGTCTGAATAATAATTGATGCAATCAGAGACATGGGCAGCCTGGGATGCATGAATTATTTGTGCCACCAGGTTAGCTGAATTTGAAGCATCAGTATTGCAAGGGCAAATGTTAAAATAAATCTGAATCTGTGAGAGGGACCTTGGGAGTATGGAACCTCCCAGAAGCTGAGATCCTAACCCCAGCTCTGCTGGTCAAGCTTCATCCAATGTGGTGTGCTGGGGCAAGCACACTTAGGAGTTTGATAATACTTCTTGTTCCCTGAGGAAAAATAAAAGGTGTTCTCTTTCACCTTTGATGAAGGCCAGAGCAGTTTTCATGGACACCATGAGTTTACACCACGTGTCCTTCTTCTTCTCTGGTTTTCCCTAGATTCCTGTGAGTACAGTATCAGTGGAAACACCCTGAAATTCAATTTTACAGGATGGATGTTACAAAAAATGAAGCCTAACCAATATTAGCTCTTAGTTTCCCCTGAATTTGGAAAGCAGGATATATACATTATCCCTCATATTGCCTCATTGCCATACTTGCTTGCAGTTATGTTGAGAATCACAAAATGTAGAGAATACTGCCAGAGGCTGTGGTAAGGACCAGTACTATAGCTGAGTTAAAAAGAGGTTTGGACAAGTTTCTGGAAGATAAGTCCATTAGCAGCTATTAGCCAGACAGGATCAAGGAACATGACGGCAGCTGGGTAAAACAACAGGGAATGGATCCCCCATTGTCAGGGCCCCGAGTCTTCTGCGCTTCTGCGATTCGCGGAATTTTCGCAGAATCGTGCCCTAGGCAGGATTATCGCAGAAACTGGGGAAATCCCCGCGGAATTTCCCTTCCTTGGCGGTGAGTCAATCCAGGACCTGCTTTATTCAGGCCACAAGCCAATCAGGGGCTTGCACGGCCTTTATAAAGCAGGTCACATCAGCACGTCACTTATGGTCCAGAATTCACTTGAGACCGCCGCTGCTGCCGAGGGACCCGACTCCAGCTGCCGCTTCTCCGGCCGCTCTGGGATCGCCACTGCTG